>WNGS01165339.1:4045985-4089039 GCA_020271785.1 Procambarus virginalis
TGAATATCTGTTTCTGCTCTCCGTTCTTGTTCGTTATTCGAATGAATTATTGACTCTCGAGCTAAATTTATTACTCAGATCTATTATCTTTTGCCTCTGGAACCATAGTGTGTACTCACCTAGTTGTACTCACCTAGTTGTGCTTGCGGGGGTTGGCTCTGGTCTCCCTTTGGTCCCGCCTCTCAACCGTCAATCAACAGGTGTACAGCTTTCCTGAGCCTAATGGGCATTATCATATCTACATTTTGAAACTGGTGTATGAGAGTCAGCCTCCACCACAATCGCATTCCTAATGCTATTCCATTTGTCACCACTCTGACACTAAAAAAGTTCTTTCTAATATCTCTTGTGGCTCATTTGGGCCTCAGTTTCCACCTGTGTACCCTAGTGGTCGTGTGCCCCTTGTGTTAAACAGCCTGTCTTTATCCACCCTGGTCGATTCCCCTGAGGAATCTTGAATGTGGTGATCATGTCCCCCCGTAACTCTTCTGTCTACCAACGAAGTGAGGTTTAATTCCTGCAGGTCGCTTCCTCGAGCTCATACCTCTCAGCTCGGAACTAGTCTGGTGGCAAAGTCCTGTTTGAACCTTTCCAGTTTAGTCTTATGCTTGGACTAGATAGGGACTCCATCTGGAGCCGCATACTCCAGGATTGGTCTGAACTAATGTGGTATATAATGTTCTGAAGATTCCTACACAAGTTTCTAAAGGCCGTTCTTATGTTAGCCACCCTGGCATATGCTGCTTGATGTTATCCTCTTGATATGAGTCTCAGGCCCTGGACAGGCTAAGCAGAACTAGCTTGTGTGGAGGTTACTCCCGGGTAACACGCGCACTCACTTTGTTTGTTGTGGATGGTACGCCGGGCTTTTGGAGTTTATATGTCTTTAGTCATGTAGAGAATTCTATTACGAACACAATGATACCAAATTGAAAAACCCTGGACGAGAATTGAGGTGACAAAGTTGAAGAGAGTATACACTTTTCAGAATTACCGCGCACTCCCGTGAAACGATGGGGCCCACTCGGCCTAGTTGAGGGCTGGCGGGCTGGGACTGCCAAAGTGTTTTTAACAGAGAGAGGATGGTAGGAAAAGAAGTGAATGTACATGCCACTATGCATGGGTTTGCGGTAGACAGAGAAAGAGAACCCGGACACAAAGCTGTGAACGTGAACGTCAAGAAAAGAAAGGAGGGAATTAGATTCCCATTTAACTTTGAAATGGATAGAAGGAGCCAGATTGTTAAGAGGAAAGGCTGGAAAAGACTAAGGTCATGAGGCCATAGAGCAAAAATGTCCTCCGCATAGCGAATTCAGAGAGAGGGACGAGTATCAATAGAAGGAAGCAGAACAGTTTCGAAGTATTCCATGTAGAAATTGGCAAGAACAGGGAAGAGAGGGGAACCCATAGCGACACCGAAAGTTTGAGTGTAATATTTACCGTTGAAAGAGACAGAGTCCACACAGAGTCTAATGAGTTCGAGGAAAACGTCAGTGGGAAGCGGGAGAGGAAGAAAGCCCTCAGTCGCCTTCTGTCTAAGGAAAGAGAGAACGTCATCGAGGGGAATATTAGTGAACAGAGAGTCGACATCAGGACTAATCATCTTAAAGGAGGGCTGCAGGCGCAGTCTTTCAATGAAGTTCTGAGAGTGACGAAGGAGGGCAGGAGAAAAAGTGCCAAGGTAAGGCGTCAGAGTTTTAGCGAGCCAGGAGGCAAGAGGATTGCTGACAGAGTGGGTGACACAGTGTCACAGATTAATGTGACACAGTGGGTGTTGACAGGCGAGGAGGCTGCATATCACTGTTTGCGTTCTTATATTTCAGGGTTTCCGGCAGAGCTCGGGGTTTCTATATAACCTGAGTCGCAATGAGAGATATTCCCGCTCCGCTTCCGATATTCTTAAATCTGTGAGCCGGAATGATCTTTCCTGGAATGTGGAAGGACTTGCATTGCAACTGTTACATATTTTATCTCTTTGCTGGGATGTCCAGGTTTAGCTCGTAGGTCCTATGATGATTTAACGAACATTTACGACATTTTTTTCACTGTTGGCCTTCTCTCAACCACCGTTGTCGATTCAAACATTCGGGAAAATAGAAGGTTATCTGCATCCTTTGATGTTTCCGGCGGCTCTTCGCTCTTTCGGCGGGGGTGGCGGAGCGTTGCACGCGGTGCTTGTGTTCCATATTGATCTCTTGCTCGTATTGGAAGACCGCTCGAGCAGGTGAGCAAAGAAAGGTGGAAATCCTCGTTGAATTCTTCCCTTTCGATGTTCAAAACGGCGTTGGCTGGGTTAAAATCCTTGTAAAATTCCTGCCTCTAGATGTCCGGAAAAGGCTTAGGCTGGGTAAAAATCTTTGTAGAATTTTCCTTCTTGGCGTTCAGAACGAGGCTCGAGTACGCTTCACCTTTCTCAGGGCAAGTCCCAGCGACATGTATTTTACAGCACGTCGGACCCGTCATTGCTAGAGTGAGCCTCTTGTAGTATGCTTCACGTCTCATGTAACGTGTGGTGATTTATTATGTCTTGTGTTTCAACGTGTGTTCTAGTCTTTGTCGTATGTTTCATTTTGTGTTGCAAATTGTCTTAAGTTTTACTGAACCTTTATTTTTTATTTGTATGGCTCATTTTGTGTTGTAATCTAACTTGAATGATTTATTGTACTTTGCTAGTGGTTAATTCTGTTGTATTTAATTGTGTTTTGTGTTTTATTTTATGTTTTATTACTTCCCTTGTGATTCTCTGTTTGTTATATGTATAATTTGTGCTTCATTTCCCGGTGTATCGAGTCCCTTGTGCTCCCCTTTCCGTTGTATCATGTCCCTTGTGCTTCACTTTCCGGTGTATCATGTCTCCTGTGCTTCACTTCCCGTTGTATCATGTCCCTTGTGCTTTACTTTCCGGTGTATCATGTCCCTTGTGCTTCACTTTCCGGTGTATCATGTCCCTTGTGCTTCACTTTCCGGTGTATCATGTTCCTTGTGCTTCCCTTTCCGGTGTATCATGTCCCTTGTGCTTCACTTTCCGGTGTACCATGTCCCTTGTGCTTCACTCTTTCCAAGCTCAGTAGACTATTCGATTTCTCTCAACTTTTGGTGCTTCTCTGAGACTCATGTTTGTTGCATACCGCATCTGGCAGTTTTCTGTCGCTTATACGCAGTCATTTGTCTATGGTCTCCTATATTCCATCACTAACCAACCACTAGGGATGGATGGTAGAGCGACAGTCTCGCTTCATGCAGGTCGGCGTTCAATTCCCGACTGTCCAAATGGTTGGGCACCATTCCTTCCCCTCGTCCCATCCCAAATCCTTATCCTGACCTCTTCCAAGTGCTATTTAGTCGTAATGGCTTGGCGCTTTCCCCCTGATAGTTCAATTAAATTCACTTCGTCTATTGTCTCCTATATTCCATCACTTGTCTTCTGTCTGAAATTAATTGATGTCGTCCACCTCCTTCGCTTTATAACCTGAACTATCATCATCATCCTTCCGGTTGTTGGTCCGTGTTGCTGCCGGCGTCAAAGCCGGACCGCTGCTCCGCCACATCTGCCACAGTACGTCTTGCATTCATTAGTCTGTGCAGCTCTTGAGCTGATTCTATCACGAGCATATCACCCGAGTTAATGTTAACCCTATATTTTATGTCCCGAAATGCGCTTAAAGAATCTTTTCCCAACCACTTTCCCAAATGTTTCTCGGCTAATGAGATTTATGACTCGGCCGTCTAAAATGGCAGCAATAATTTCAAGTGATTAATTTTTTGGCAGGTTTAACGTTTCACGACATCCACCCCCCCAACGGCGTTGTGATTTTTGTTTCAAGAAATTCTGAGAAATATAAATTTTCACGAGTCGAAATGTTCGACAGTAAAGTCTCTTGAGTTTTCTAGTTATTAGAGTAAAAAATTGTGAAGTTTTTCTTTTTTGCTGTGAATCTAACGAGAGGTCTGAGACTGTGGGTCTCTAGGTCTGTGACTGTGGGTCTCGAGGTCTGAGACTGTGGGTCTCGAGGTCTGAGACTGTGGGTCTCGAGGTCTAAGACTGTGGGTCTCGAGGTCTGAGACTGTGGGTCTCGAGGTCTGAGACTGTGGGTCTCGAGGTCTGAGACTGTGGGTCTCGAAATCTGAGACTGTGGGTCTCGAGGTCTGAGACTGTGGGTCTCGTGGTCTGAGACTGTGGGTCTCGAGGTCTGAGACTGTGGGTCACGAGACATTTCACAAATGCTTCAGTTAACTAGTATTTCTTTCGCTCACACAGAGTTCCGTGGATGGAGCGTCTCACTGTTGGAATCTACACCATTGTTCCGTAGGTATGTAATATCTACCAGTGTTCCGTAGGTATGTAATATCTACCAGTGTTCCGTAGGTATGTAGTATCTACCAGTGTTCCGTAGGTATGTAGTATCTACCAGTGTTCCGTAGGTATGTAATATCTACCAGTGTTCCGTAGGAATGTAATATCTACCAGTGTTCCGGCATTAAAACATTGATTGTAACCATGATATATATGTGCTTCAGCCTACAGTTTAGACCTATTGTCTTGTGTATGACCCTCTGTCCTGCGTGACAGTGAATACCAGCATTATCCTCACTTTAATAAGACTTAATTGAAATCCTCAGATTAGACAAAATTGTAAATAAATTTTATCAATAAAGATATTAATCATAATTAAGGAGGGTTCCGGAGGTGAAATATCTACCTGTCTTCGTTTTGGTATCATATCTACCGATCTTTGTTTTGGTGTAATATCTACCACTGTTCCGTTAGTGTAATATCTACCAATGAACAAATCCACAAGGCCGTGACGAGGATTCGAACCTGCGTCCGAGATCATCCCAGACGCTGCCTTAATCGACTGAGCTTCGGCATGGTCAAAAGGAGTTGAAACCGAAGTTCTACTGAACTTACTGGATCCTGCAGCCTCTCCGAGGCACAAACCAGGGTTTTACACAACTCCCCCATGCACTCGAGCTTTGTCAATAGGCCGTTCTCCCTCTTCGCCCATACTTCATTACACACAGAAATCACAATTGCGTGATGCATCAAATGAACAAATCCACAAGGGCCGTGACGAGGATTCGAACCTGCGTCCGAGAGTCGATTAAGGCAGCGTCTGGGATGCTCTCGGACGCAGGTTTGAATCTTCGTCACGGCCCTTGTGGATTTGTTCAGTTGATGCATCACACAATTGCGATTTGTGTGTGTAATATCTACCACTGTTTCGTTGGTGTAACATCTACCGCTGTTCTGTTGGTCTAATATCTATCAGTGTCCCTTTTGCTGCAATATCTACCATTGTTCCGCTGGTGAACTGATTTTTCCCAGTTTAATATTATGATGTAGTTTTCCTTTTGTTGAAAATAGAGGAATTTTCTTCCGGTTATTTAAAAGCAAACTTTAAGGGCTTACAAATTATTATAAAATACTGTGTTTAGCGGTGGCCTGAAGAGCGCGGACCCTCTATATTATCACTCACACCAGAAACCCATCTCGAGAATGCCCTAAAATACCCTTAACCAATTCTGCCCTTATGTGAGCTTGATAAAAGCTCACTTGACCCCCTCTAGATAAGACTTTCTGTCCACTAGGCCCAGGAAGAAAAAAGCTTGCACACTAAAATTAATGGACTAAAAGAGTTTTATGGAATGTTTGCTCTGTGGACATCAACAGAAAGGAAGCCAAAATTAAATAGTATTTTTAAAATGGTTTAAGGGTGAAAACAATGGATGAGTTACAATGGCCAGCTGACTTCCTCTCGGGAGAGGAAGTCAGCTAGCGAGGGTAAGCTTCCAGAAGGGCCTAACCACGGCGAGGTTCGCTGGCCTTCTCTTCTATCCCAACTTTTAGTAAATATTTTTTATTTAAACTGTCTCAGGGAAGAAATGTGTGATCCATGAGGTGGTGGCGGGGAGCGAGACGTGTGGATTATGGCACGGAGAGTAGATGGTAGTGGTAGTGGTGGTGGTAGTGGTGGTGGTTGTGGTAGTTGTGGTGGTGGTGGGGGTGTTGGTGGTGGTGGTAGTGGTGGTGGTTGTGGTAGTGGTGGTGGTAGTGGTGATGGTTGTGGTCGTGGTCGTGGTGATGGTGGTGGTAGTGGTGATGATGGTGGTGGTGGTCGTATTGTTGGTGGTGGTGGTGGTGGTGATGATGGTGGTGGTGGTGGTCGTGGTGATGGTGGTGGTGGTGATGGTAATGGCTGTTGTGAGGTAAGTATCTGTGTATATTAGGGACAGCATCTGCGTGTGGTACGGGGGTCACACGCATACATCATGGCGACCATTAGGGTGACACAGGATCACTACGACAACAGCAGAGGCAGTACCAGGTCGCTCTGTGAATACACAATAGCCACGTCAGTATTGTGACGGAGACGGGAGCCGTGCATTGGCGGCGACACTGTCTCTCTGGAATTTATACCTCTCCGGAGAAATAAAGAAAAGCTTCGACCTTCGGAGATACTTCCAACTTCAAAGGAATGATACGAATATTTCTCAAATGACTTTCTCTTTTTTTATGGTGTGGGGTTATGGTGAAAACGTTTTGATAGTGTTGAGTGATGACAAAAATATCTTGGTGGTGTAGGGTGATTAGGGAAATGACCAGATGGTTTGTGGTTGTAAAGGAAATGCTCAGATGGTGTTGGGTGATATGTGAAATGTCTTGATATTTTGGGGTGATAAAAGACATATTCAGATGGTGAGGAATGACACGATAAATGTTGTGATGGTGAGGAATGACACGATAAATGTTGTGATGGTGAGGAATGACACGATAAATGTTGTGATGGTGAGGAATGACACGAGAAATATTCTGATGGTGAGGAATGATGCGATAAATGTTCTAATGGTGAAGAATGGCGAGATAAATTTTATGAGGGTGAGAATAGATGCGATAAATGTTCTGATAGTGAAGAATGATGCAATAAATGTTCTGATAGCGAAGAATGATGCATTAAATGTTCTGATAGTGAAGAATGGTGTGATAAATATTCTGATAGTGAAAAATGATGCGATAAATGTTTTGATGGTGAAAAATGATGCGATAAATGTTCTGATAATGAAAAATGATGCTATAAATGTTATGATGGTGAGGAATGATGTCATAAATGTTATGGTGATGAATAACATGGTGGTTTATAACATGTAATGAATAACGTAGTTTCCGTTTATATATTTTCATTTTTTTCCGTAGCATATGAGCTGGAACTTATCTCTGTTCAACACCATATTATTTTCTCTAGCCCATAGAAAGACCTGATTTTCATCTGATTGGAGGTTTGCCGTGTCAGACGCTGTCAAGGGCGCCTGAAAGCTGAGTGGACAGCGCTTCGGATTCGTAGTCCTGAGGTTCCGGGCTCAATCCCTGGTGGAGGCGAAGACAAATGGGCAAAATATTTCTTTCACCCTGATGCCCCTGTTACCTAGCAGCAAATAGGTACCTGGGAGTTAGACAGCTGCTTCCTGGGGTGTGTGTAACAAAAAAGGAGGCCTGGTTGAGGATCGGGCCGCGGGGATGCTAAGCCCCGAAATCATCTCAAGATAACCAAGATGGTGAGGAATAACCCAATAAATGTTATGATGGTGAGGAATGATGCCATAAATATTCTTTAGGTGTCCGATGATGCTAGAAATGTTCTTATGGTGAGTGACGGGAGAGGTAGAGAAGACAGACGGGACTGGGACTGTTCAGGGAAGTGACAGATACTGTCTTCGGGTCGCTCCTGAGGAACTCTCTCTCACACACCGCTGATTCATTTACTATTCACAAGGGAATTTATGCATCGTTTTAAGCCACCAGCAGATTCTGGTGGCCCAATTGTCGTTATTCCTCTACGTGAGCGGCAGCAAAATATTTTAAGTCATTAACAAATCTTTCTTCTCGTTTTAAGGTAAATAAAACTTTCACAGGTTGTAGAATATCTCTGGGGTCTTGGAGGTAAAATGTTTGTTAAGAAAATACATCTTTTCCAATCCCTCGTGATGTTTATTGCAGGCATAAGGAAGCCTACTTGCACGGTAGCTACCGGTGTAGACTTAAGGATCAGAGCCTCTGTAAATACCCTCAAAACTTGCACTATCACTTCATAATTCATGAAGCCACCTGTTTCTGAGATGTGAACGCCCCGAAGATTAATTTGAATCCTCAGCGAATTAAGTGTGAGCGTTGGAGTAATGGCTCTCGATCTGAAGTGGTATTGAAATATTGACCTGGTATACAAGACGATCTGGAATGCAATTCCTGAAGATTATGAAATACTTACCTAGCTTTAGAAGCTATTTAGAATGCTTATAAAATATCTAAAGGTTTTGCAATATTAATATCTTCGAAGGCTTTCGATTACGCAGAAGGTTTTGAACGATTACACACGCCTCTGAAACATTTCAGGTTAAAAAAAATGTTTAGAAGACTTTGGGCTATTGGATCCTATTGTGGATTTCTTTATTTATTAAATTATAATTCTTTTAGGGTATCTATGTAGTAATATATATATTCATGACTGGTTATACAATATATTCACGTCTTGCCAGAATCTTCAACATTCAACATGTTGGGGTTGCTCTTTAACTGGAATTGTATGTCAGAAAGTTTATTTTTATTGAAAGCTAAATAAATATTTCGAGATAGTTTAAGAAGACTTAACTTGTCACTGGATTTCGTATTAAACACGTCTCTTGAAGATTTTTTCGGAAATCCGGACGTTCTTGGAGGGATTTTTTGAAACACTCAAATGTTTCAGGAATATTTCCTGAATGATCACTCGTTGGGAAGTTTTTGGCATAATAACTTTCTTTCATTCACTATTACCATCTATTATTCGAATGATTCAGAAGTTTATTTTTGTTTCTTAAATTTATTTCGGTATGAAAGTCTGATCTCTCAGGAGATCTAATTAATAAATATCAGAATTAAATGCTTTATTCATAGTAACAAGTGCCAAGTTTTTCCATCCTGGGTGAGATGAACAGGTGTATAACAGTGCAAATCAAACCATTTGTTTACACAAATTACTAAACATTTAGTTTTCAATTTAAGTTGTGATGAGTATCAGTAAAATATTGAGTAATATGCAGGCGAAGAGTCACAATAACGTGGCTGAAGTATGTTGACCAGACCACACACTAGAAGTTGAAGGGACGACGACGTTTCGGTCCGTCCTGGACCATCCTGGACCTGGACAAGCGACTTGAGAATGGTCCAGGACGGACCGAAACTGTGGTAAAAACTCCAGGCAGTATATCTTCTTTTAATTGACTTCAGTAAATTAAAGTTTATCTTATTTTTTCTTAGTAGGTAAGAAATTGAGTGGACTGTATGTACTTGTTAAAACTGCCTGAAATTAATCTCACACAAATTGGAGGGACAATTTGTAGCTTAAACCACTTTGTAATGGCTCCTTCTTAAACTGCAAATTGTTTACCTAAGTTTAATTATATTATTTTGTCATACCACATATGGTGGTCTAATCTACTATTATTTCAACAATTATTACTAGTTATGAATATTACTACTACAATAACTAGAATGGCCTTATCTGAGCCTGTAGTAAGGGCCCACTAAGGCTGTGTCATGGTAGCATCTATGTGGGTGTGGCCCTGTGCCTCATGGTGCCAATGGCGGCTGTGGAGGCCTTCAAGGCTGGCAACAGCTAGGTACATGTACATGGTGTTGGTGTTGTTCATATATTGTAACCGTCTTAAATTTGATATTAATTAGTGCACTAGAATAATAAACAAATACTTGGTAAGACGGATACTGGAGTGCTCTCATTTGTAGTAGTGATGTTGCTGTGGCAGTTTCTTCAGGCAGAGTAGGTCTATCCTGTGTGGCCATTATCACAACACGCGAGCACCCATTGTTATTGTTTTGTCAGCATGGCGTCTGTAAGAGACGCTCTGCCTCCCTTGTTCCAATATTGTGTTCTACTTCTAAGTTAAATTTACGTTAACAAGGGAATCAAGCTATATTTTGGTGTTAATAATTATATTCAGTCTTATTGAACACTTTTTTATTCAATTTAGACATTAAACTGTTGTATGAACAGTGGTTTAATAATGTAAATACTGTGGCGACGTCGATGACGTCACGGAGTCTCCCATTCTCTAATTTTAAGAGGATACTGTTAAGGGAAGACTATACTATTTGTGTGTCGGTTTCCCGACATAATTCCGGGGGGAAGAACACGGGTCGAAGTCCCGGTAAGGACTGCGATCACTTTATTCTTCTCCTACAGAATTATAATGCTGCTTTAATTTGAGTTTACATTGTTGAGCTGCAGTCCTTTGGGACGTATGTCCCGTACTGGCGTATCGGGTGCTGGAAGTCGCTGTACGTCTTCGTTCCTGGCCAGTTCTAAAGGAACTAATTTCTCTAAAGTTTTGAGAGTAGTGTTGCCTCGGCATTTCACTTTCACTATTCTCAAGATGCCCTGGCTGTCTGGATGAACAGAGACTATTTGACCTAAAGGCCACTCTGAGCGTGGTCCATCACTATCCACCAGAACTATGTCACCAGGGTTCAAGTTAATTCTGTTGTAGGGGTTGTTTGCCCCGTAATGATACTCTCTCAGAGCTGTAAGGTATTCTCGAGTCCATACGTCATTCCACCGACTTATCACCCTTGATAGATGTTTGAAACGTTGAACCAAATCACTCTCTTTGACATATGAAGGATCCTCTGGTTCCTCGTCCGTAAGGGACACAAGTGTTTTGAGAGGTCTACCATACATCAAATGAGCTGGACTTAATGGTTCACGCTGCAAAACATCATCAGAGAGGTAGGTAAGTGGTCGGTTATTGACTCGTGCTTCTATCTCTATGACTACTGTTTGAAGCTCCTGCAGGTCAATCTTTTGCGGTGTAGGGTTTTCCGTAGAGAACGTTTTACCGTACCAACCATGCGTTCATAGAAGCCTCCGTGCCATGGTGCTCTGGGAGGTATGAATTTCCAATGGCACTGCCGTTGATTTAGGGCTGTGCGTACCTTTGGATGTGTCCAGATTTTCCTCAGACATGCTTCTCCTGCCACTAAGTTGGACCCATTGTCTGAGATCATTAACTTAGGACAGGATCTACGTGAAGCAAACCTGCGGAAAGCCTGTAAGAATGCTTCGGCACTCATATCGGGAGTCACTTCTAGATGGACTGCCCTTGTTGTGGCACAAGTAAAAAGACAATGTAAGCTTTTACTGGTTTCTTGTCTTTAGTGCCTGTAAGTGTTAGTGCTCCTGTGAAATCTACTCCTGTAGTCTCAAGGGACGAATATGTACGACTCGTTCNATAACGACACGGAACCAGCGACAGACAGTAAGGACAGTGGAAGAGCGACAGATAATACCAACAGGGAATGAGAGAAGACAAAAGGAGCTGGAGTGAGGATAGATGACATAAACGGATGAAAGGCAGAGGAGGCAGGAATAGACTAAACAGGAAGTGCAGAGGAAGACAATAAGGTTATGGATGAGAAGGATGGAACGGAAAACACAAAACGAGTAGCAGAAGAATAAGATAAACTGAGTAAAAGCAATAATTGAGACACTAGAGAGGAGGAGGAGGACAGAAACATTGACATGGGGAACAAGAACAAAGGAGGTGAACTTAACAAGCGTAAATAAAGCAGGAGGGGAGGAGAATACAGTCAGAAGAAATATGTAGATAACTGAAGATGAAGAAAATTAATAACAGTGTGAACTGAAATTGTGGAGAAATTCGGAGAAGAAAATTGAAGGTAAAATATAATTGAAAAACATCAATCAACGACGAGAAAAAAGAAAGAGAGAGAGAGAGAGAGAGAGAGAGAGAGAGAGAGAGAGAGAGAGAGAGAGAGAGAGAGAGAGAGAGAGAGAGAGAGAGAGAGAGAGAGAGAGAGAATAGAAATAACTTGCAGTAAGTAAAAGCAGAGAAGCAGAGTAAATGTATGGTTAGGCAAGAGGACTGAAGACTGGCCAGTAATCATGGGAGATACCCGGGAACCAGGCACGTGATCGAGATGGTATTTAGGTGTATTGGTAACACAGATGTTGGGTGAATGCGAATTGGTTTGTTGGGTGGGTAGATTGTTTCGTTAGGTGAGGAAGTTTATTTAATTGGGTGCAGCGGATTGTTAGTTGGGTGAAGCAGTTTATTTAAATGGGTGGGGCGGATTGTTTAGTTGATTGATTGATAAAGATTATGCTACCCAAGATGTGACACGGGCATGAATAGGCAGAAGATGCACTCTCTCTGTCGGGGTTCACCAATCTCCCAGTTGCGTCTGAAACCTAGATGTAGTCTATATAACCGAACTGCTATTTCCCTGTGGATTTCTTTTGGAATATTTAACCTTTCTAATTTGGTTGCCTGAAGATACCATATGGCAGAGGACGAACCTTCAACTACTCTCTGGTGTAGGTAGGCTTTGTTGAAGTGTGAGAGTTTTTTGGTGATGTTTTTTATGTTCTCTAGGCTAGGTTGAATTGTTTTATGTATCACTGGATGACGAATTGCCATTTTAGCAATTTCATTGGCTTTCTCATTTAAGGGGATTCCAACATGGGTGTTTAGTTGGGTGAAACAGTTTATTTAATTGAGTGGTGCTGACTGTTTAGATGAGTGATTGCTTAGTTATCTTCTTGAGGTTATCTTGAGAGGATTTCGGGACTTTAGTGTCCCCGCGGCCCAGTCCTCGACCAGGCCTCCACCCCCAGGAAGCAGCCCGTGACAGCTGACCAACACCCAGGTACCAATTTTACTGCTAGGTAACAGGGGCATAGGGTGAAAGAAACTCTGCCCATTGTTTCTCGCCGGCGCCCGGGATCGAACCCGGGACCGCAGGATCACAAGTCCAGCGTGCTGTCCGCTCGGCCGACCGGCTCCCTCGGTGTTAGGTGAGGCAGATTGTTAGTTAGGTGAGACGGATTGTTAGATGGGCGAGGGCGGATTGTTTTGTTGAGTGCGATGGATTGTTAGTTGGTGAGGCTGATTGTTAGTTGAGTGAGCCGGAGTTTTAGTTGGGTGAGGCGGATTGTTAGTTGGGTGAGGCGGACTGTTAGTTAGGTGAGGCGAAGTGATAGCTGGATGTGACATTTTGTTAATTGGAGGAAACAGATTATTAATTAGATGAGATGAATGTTAGTTGAGGTAGATGTGGTCACTAGCAGGCGTGGGAGCATCACCTCACCCAACTACCTTCTGTTCAGGACGCTAAGGCAACCTGTCCTTACTCTGAGTGTGGGAAAGTTTCAGGAAACCTCTAGGAAACATGTTTTGAGTTTATGGCTGGACAAGATGTGATGGAGAAGCAAGTGCACCTTGTGAAGCTGCTCGTACTTCATTCAACAGAAGGAATTCATCAATAGCACTCTTTAGCTACACTGTTACGTCCACGGTGCATGACGGCAACCTATTCCATTCTCTTGTCACCCTATTGACAACTAGTTCCCCTCATATCCTTCCTGAGTCCAAACCTACCTTCCTTAAGTCTATTGTTGCGGGTATTGATCCAAAAATTATAGTTTCAAAATCTTGCTCGTATCTCCCTGTTAATACCTAGCATCCACTTGAAACCCTATATATCATGTTTTCCTTTGCTGTCCAGGGACTGCATTAAGATCTCCATGAACCTCTCCTCGTTCGGGAGGTTCTGAATTAGTCCTGCCATTATAACTTATAATTTTCTCGAGGGAATCGATGTCCACTCGGCGATATCGTTTAAGTGGGGTCTCATCAAGAAGAGATGTAATTGGAGGACTATGCTGCTTACGGCACTGTTAATTAAGAAACATTCTATTTGTCTGTTAAATGCCACAATACAATGCGTCTTAAGTCTCATGTCACTGGCAGTCATAACCTTCAACTCTTAACAAATTTAGGGACCTTTGACAAGCCGCTGACTTTCTGCCCTCGTCGAAGCCACTAGAGTGTTAGTGGTCCTCAGGTACGTTCAGATAAAATCTATTTCGCTACTCGATTTGCCCAGATCTGTTTTATTTATCTGTTAGTCATTTCCATAGTTTATAATGTTACATTTCAGCTGATACATTTTTGCACTGTTCTGCAATGTGATAAGCCACTCTAAAGTTATGGAGAATCTTCATTCGAGTTCACTATTATTCCCACTTTCAAGTCACCAGTAAACTTGGGGATTTCACTGTTTGCCAAGCATTTAGGTGAATTTATCAAAAGACGGCACCAAGATGGCGCATTGAGGTAGTTCGTTGGCAAGCATTATGAGCCACAAAGGTCCCAATACAGACTCCTGTGACACATCACTAGTGACGTTTATCCACTCCGACTTCTCCGACCCCCCCCACCCCCACTGGAACTTTTCTGCGTCCCAATCCTTCAGCCAGACTCTGGTCCACTTGAGAACCGTGTTTCCATACCCATGAGCCTCAACCTTCCTGATCAGCCTCTCACATACGGCCTGGTAAGACTCCGCCATTAGGCCGTATGTGTCAATTTGTTCTCTGATTGAATTCGCTATTATGGTTTCAGGGAACTTCCCCACTTTCGACGTCGTTGAAATCGGACGATATATGGGGAAATCTACCGGTGATTGATTCGATTATTAATTCAAGAGATTCTATTTAATTGTATTTAGTACTTCTAAGCGGACTGTATGTTATAATTTATTGTCAACAGTAACCTTTCCTTCACACATTTTTTTTGTGGGGTGGGGGGTCATATTTTAATCTTATCATAATTAAACGGTAGATTTAATCGTCAATGGGTAATAGACCACACATCTATTTGGATAAAATGTATATAGCCTCAGCTGTTTTGTAGTGTGAGAGCTGGTCCTCCAACATGGGATATGGTCTGCCACATGTGGTGCGTCCTGGACGTGTATTAGTGACGACCGTGAGTCGTGGGATGGCAGCTCACAATATATCTGGGGAAACGATACAAGGTAACATCTACCAAGAACAGATATATTTCCAATGTAGCACTTAAATGTTGTTAGTTAGAGACTCTTACCCTTGTGAGTGGTGTTGTCTTTTACCCTAACGATTAATCCTAGACACAGAAATAATTCGCCAATATATCTGAGCTGTTGTTGCTGTTAAAGATTTGCTACTTGGAACAAGAAGTTCCAAGTAGCACGGGCTATGGTGAGCCCGTGTGTATCTGAACTAATAAACTAACCGAACTGTGGCACCTTCCTCCTTTAATCTGCAAGTAACGATAACAAATAGTGACTATATTCTTTTGTTGTAAGTCACGCTGCTTTCTAGAACTTGCAGGAGGAAATTTGTGTTGTGGGAGGCCCGCTTGTAAGCTCCAATTTTCACCACAACGACCACTCGCAGTGTCTGTTTTCAATGGCTGCCTCCTTCTCCATTATGGGCTCACCATAGCCCGTGCTACTTGGAACTTTGTTCCAGGTAGCGAATCTTTAACAACAACAACATCCCTGCCTTCCCATTAACAACCTGAGGTCTTTATTTAAAATCTGAGATTCGGAAGGAATGAGTTTGATGTGAAATCTTTATTTACTACATATTTTATTTAGTAGATTTATTTTATTGTGTTATCAGCTGGGAGACAGGTGGAATTTATATTAAATGAATCAAAAACGTTTCGAGAACGAAAAGTAGCCGACCGTGGGCACTTAACCCGTTTTCTGTAACTTTTCTATGACTACCTAATGTAAATTAACAGCGTCTTCTGGCTGTTACATTAGAGTTTTATATATGATGTTTTTAAGTTTCCCACACGATACTTCACAGCGAGGGGTCTATCCTTTTTTATTACATTATTGCCATCACGCTCACCCCCTCCATGTTAGACGTGACAATATATGTTATATGTATTTTTTTTGCTTGTGATTACTAATGGGTCAGAATCCAGCACTTCTCACTTACAAAACTCCTGAATACCTCACCTGGACGAGTGATGAATTTCCTGAACATATTTGAAGTTGCTTAATTATTAATTATATCAGTTTTATTAATCTAAATCAAGCATAACATATTTTCAACGCTAATCCTTTATATTGTTTCTACATATCACAAATCTTTAAGGTTTCCACATATAAAGTCTGAGAAAAGGAGGTTATTTGGCATATTGCTCAGCTTTGCCTCGGAATATATGAGTTGACCGGTTTTGTCTCCTCTACCACCCACTTTGGTCTGGTGAAGCTGACATAAGATCATAGGATTTGATATTTTTGTATTGCATTTACAGCAGCCTCTTGACTATATAAGAAACAGTTTTTGTTTTTCTTAAATCCCATTTACTTCCCTTTTAACATTTATTCCAAAGAGAGAGTGCAAGAGAAAAACAAAGAAAAATATAAAGAGAGAGAGAGAGAGAGAGAGAGAGAGAGAGAGAGAGAGAGAGAGAGAGAGAGAGAGAGAGAGAGAGAGAGAGAGAGAGAGGAGGGAAGGGGGGGGGGGCACGGAGGTTAGAGTCCAGTAGAGTAATAAATACATTGGATGTGGTCCTAGTGAACCCTCACCTTTATTCAGTTGGCCCTGCAGCAGCGAAGTCGCATTTCCTGCCACCCCGTCGAATTTTCCCATTACCACACCACCATAATACCGCTTTACCACAGTACCACTCTACCACAGCACCACTCTACCACAGCACCACTCTACCACAGTACCATAATACCGCTCTACCACACCACTATAATACTGTGCTGCCATAGTACCACTCTGCAACACCACCATAATACTGCTCTACCACAGTACCACAATACGAAGATTACATCACCATCATTGTAATGTACGATAACACACAGTACATATATTCACAAGATCATCCTGCTTGGGCAGCTCACAACTATGCGATGATTTCGGGTCTCAACGTCCCCGCAGCCCGGTCCTCAACCAGGCCTCCTGGTTGCTGGACTGGTCAACCAGGCTGTTGGACGCGGCTGCTCGCAGACTGACTTATGAATCACAACCTGGTTGATTTTAAACACAACCATTATAAGGCCCCCCTCACAACCACAAGTGGCCACAACCACAGTAATCCTCCACGACTGTTAAACAACACATGTGTATGTGCTCATACAAACCTGATACACTATACTCACTAGCCAACCATCCTTCCCTTGTATTAGATCATACTTCAACACAGGTAGGCCACGTTAGCAGGAGTAGACCTCACTCTCACGCTAGTTAATCACACTGCCACTAGTAGACCAAACTACCGCATTAGTACTGCACACTACACCACAAGTAGATCACACAATAGACCAAACTACTGGATTATTACAGCACTACTACACAAGTAGACCAGAGTTCCGTCCTGGCCGCCAGGCGGTGAGGAGTTGCCCCCCCCCCCCCCCGTGCTGCAGTAGTTGACCGGCGTTGGATACTCGTCGCTGCTGACGTGGCTTGTGTGATGGGGGAGGCCTCTTCCCTCAGTTGTGCGGACTGGTTCCGTGAGTCTAGAATTTACTGGGCGAGCTGATTATCCTGCCGTGGAACTAGTTTTGTGTGATATGCTCCGTGTCTCCGTGGCAGCGATTTATGGTGTGGAATTGGTGTCTTCGCACCGGGCTATTGTGAAGTTTGCAGAAGAGGATGACTACCGGCACCTCAAGGTAACCAGGCGTTTTTACGTAGCTACAAGGGACGGACATTGCCATTGCCGGACGCTGCTGGTACGGTGACTATTTCTGACCTGAGTGGTGCTCTCACCTTTGTCAGCGTTCATGGTGCGCCCCAGGAGTTTCCGGAGGAGCTGCTGCGGCGGTACGTCGGGCAGTTTGGCACTGTCGTGAGTGTAAGATT
Organism: Procambarus virginalis; assembly: GCA_020271785.1. NCBI lineage: Eukaryota > Metazoa > Arthropoda > Malacostraca > Decapoda > Cambaridae > Procambarus > Procambarus virginalis. The sequence continues at coordinate 4,063,709 of WNGS01165339.1, forward strand.
GAACATGCTTTCCTTTGGAAAATTTAAGTGTGTTCGGACGAATATTCGCACTCTGGGGATGCGGCTGCGGTCGGACAAACCATACCCCAGGAGCCGCAAAACTCTTTGCGGCTCCTGGGGTATTACATCCGTGTGTACTACGCACGTCAGCCAAGAACCTGTTTTTGCTGTGGTTTGTTGGGCCATCTGGCTGCTGGTTGCTCCGCGGATGTCATCGCTCCTGTGAACCTCTTTTGTTAAGATGATTTCCCGCTGCTGGCTGTGGAGGAGGACTCGGTGGTTGAGGGTGTGGCCGAACCTGTGGCTGCTGGGACACGTCCTGTATCGCCCTGTGCGCTTGATGTTGTTGTTGTTTCTCCTCTGGTGGTTGTGCCGCCCTCGGTTGGACGTCTTGTTTCAGTTGGTGTTCCTGGTGTTTCTGTGGATCTTCTGGGTGCTTTCTCTATATCACCGTCTTCGACTTCTCTGCCTTCTGCACCTGTCTCCTCGTCCCCGATGTTTGTCCCGGCCGTGCTGGGAGGTAGTGTCGGTGCGCGGCCTCTTGCAGTGTGAGGGGTCAGACCCCCATGTCGTTGAGGCCTCTGACATCTTGCGTTGTGCACCAGTGTGCTCGTGTTGTGGTATCTGTGCATCTGGTTCCGCCTCCGGCTCTGACGATGTGCAGCCGGATCCCAAGCGTTCGTGGCGTTCTCCTGCTGCCTGGCCCGACGTGGGGAGTTTTGATGATTGCAAGTCCTCCTGCTTTCATCAACCTGTCCTCTTAAAAATAATGTCGCTTCTGGCCGTTTGCCCGTATGGCCGAAAGTGGACATAATTTGAAAATGAAAAAAAAATGAAAATAAATTTGAGATTTTTTTTCAACAACAGTTAGTTAAGGGTCCTCTGACAGGTTAGATGGGCAGGAAATTCTCATAAAGTTGCAAAACGTTATGAAAAACGTTAATTGAAAGTTTCCTCTCCTAACCTTTCAGAGTAAACCGGATGACTCAAACAGAAAATGGAACAGTACGTCACTTTCGTGAGCCAATTTAATTTCAAATTACGTCCACTTTTGGCCACAGCGGGCATATGAGCCAAAAGCGATGTTATTTAAGAGGACGAGTTGGTCTATGGGGTGGTGCCTGGGGAGATGGTATCTACAGAGATGGTGGTGGCAGAGGTTCATGTGCCTACTGATGCTGCCGGTGGTAGTGTTTCCGATTTAACATCTGTTTTTTCTCCGCTGCGGGGGGTGGTACCTCCTCCTGAGATGGATGGTGAGGATGCTAGTGCGAGTCGAGGCCTTGTGGTGGTCTTGAAAAAGAATGTCCGCCGTGGGGGAGGGGGGAGGGTCTGTGCCGGTTCCCGGTCCTGTGGATGTTCCGGCGGGGGCCCCTGTGCAACCGCCCCGTTCGAGGGGCGCGGTTGGCCGTTCGAAGAGTGCTGTGGCCGGTGTTGGGATTGTGCCTGTTGAGGATCTGTCTGATTACTAATCTCTGGCCGCCCGTCATGTGGGAGCGTGTGGCGCCGCTTCCCCTAGACCCCTACTACTATTTGGGTCCTCAGTGTGTATGCCTTCGTGTCTGAGGTTCCGGATATTATGGAACACCCTTCTGTGTACTCTAGTAGTGAGGACTGGCTGCGCTGGGAGACGTACAGTATTCGGTTTCCGAGGCATCAGTTTCCGCACAAATACAGAATCTAATGTCCTGTTTTATGAAATGTGTTACGTGTTTCTGTCTTATTGTGTGCTCATCCGGCGTGTGCTTTTGCATTTTGCAGTTTTTCTCTTGTGTTTCATTTATTTATTTATTTTTTTGAGATATATACAAGAGTTGTTACATTCTTGTACAGCCACTAGTACGCGTAGCGTTTCGGGCAGGTCCCTGGAATACGATCCCCTGCCACGAAGAATCATTTTTTCATCCAAGTACACAATTTACTGTTGCGTTAAACAGAGGCTACAGTTAAGGAATTGCGCCCAGTAAATCCTCCCCGGCCAGGATACAAACCCATGACATAGCGCTCGCGGAACGCCAGGCGAGTGTCTTAGCACTACACCACGGAGACTGTCAGACTGTCATTGTACTGCTTAGCATGCCCTGTATGTAAAAATAAATACAAAAAAATACAAGTAGACCACAATACCACGCTACTACACAAAGCTACAACACTACCGCAATAGAGCACCGAACTACTACACTAGTCTACCGTACTACACGTTAGTACACAAAACTATCACATTAGTATTCCACAGAATGCTGCACTATTAGACCACACAAGTCCACATAACGCGTCCGTTAGTGCACCAATATACCATACTAGTGCACAAAGCATGCTCATGAGTGTACAACGCTTCCACACTAACAACCCACACTACCAGAGTACCGTATAATCAGACCGTTTTTTCATCCTAATACACACACACACACACACACACACACACACACACACACACACACACACACACACACACAAGTCCACACCGCGCTAATACACCCATACACCGCAAACTCCTCCTCTCGCCACATTAACACATAAGACTTAATTTCACTAGACTGGCGAATCAACTCTGTAAAGGAACCATTCCGCTGTCCTCTTCAACCTATCCAAACATTGTACAGGAATTTTAAAGAAATCGCTATCAGCAAGAAGATTCAGATGCTTCATTGAAAATTTAGTGCACTTCAGAGTATCAGTCTCGTTACGTTAGGTAGGTTGCTTATTACGAACGTCTCTCGGTGAACAGAATCACTTTATTTTGTTCAAGTCGCAACTTGAGCTCAACTTGTACAAAGGAGTTCAAGTCACTCCATTGCCTCTAAATGATTTTCATTGACATATCAAGCCATTGTGATTTAATTGCGAAAACCACTTTATATTTAACGTTTAACAAACCATCAGAACGCGACTATACACCTCCAACGAGGGGGTAACTAAGACAAACGAGATGATCTTCAGGAAAACTAATTGGGAGAGTCAAACAATAGCGTGAGCTCTCAAGCTCGGCCAATCCCAGGGCTCCAAGGGAACAAGTCTCCCGGTGTCCTGATTTGCTGATATCTTCTGTATCTGCTCTTGAAACCAATAAGACATCACCACTAGTCGCCCAGATCTCTAATTGGCTGAAATAATCCCCTTGATTATTTCAGGACCGAGGACCGGGAAGGTACTGCCGTGCTCCAAGAGTCTCCATTATGTTATTAATAATAATATGTTGTCAAATATGATACAACATATATATATTGTTTCCAATATGTATAAGATTGCAATATGGACCTCAATATGACACATACCTGTGTCTGTGCTAACTGGTTTTTATTCGTGTCAGTGCTTGCTTGCCTTTATCAGTGCCTGTGTTTGTTCGTCTTTCTTCGTTCCTGAGCCTACTTGTCTTTATCCGAGCATCTGCTTGCTTGTCTTTATCAGTGTCTGTGCTTGCTTGACTTTATCCGTATTTGTTGTAGTAAATAATCCCCTATGCATTGGGTTAGAAATTAATAAAGAGAAATGGACATGTACAAAAGTGTAAATAATATACGGAAACCGGGGTTTAACTCCTGTGGAGTGATCCTTAGTTACATGTTAGGAGCCGAGCTAGGGGGACCATTAAAGGGAAATGCTCAATAAAGTACTGGCTGGTTTCAACTGCTTTAACCAGTCTGAGGAGTTATTTACCCACTAGCTGTACCCGGCCACGTGTTCCTGTGGCTCAGCAACGTATGTGCGTTGCTGAGCCACAGCAACTTTCCCCCTGTTTTCCAATCCTCCCCACCATACCACCCTCCCTCGTCCTCCCAACCATTCCTCACTCCTCCGTCGCCTCGTCATCCCAACCAGTCCCCATTTCTCCAATCCCTCGTCCTCTTCACCATTCCTCCCCTCCACCGTCCCTTTGTCCTCCCCACCATCCCCCACTCCAACGTCCCCTCGTCCTCCTAACCATTCCTCACTCCCCTGTCCCCTTATCCTCCACACCATTCTCCATTCCCCTGTCCACTCGTCCCGACCATCCCCAACTGCCCCGTCCCCTAGTCCTTCCCAACCATTACCCACACCCCTGTTCCCTCGTCCACCTGTAACAAACTAGGCTTGTTGTAAGAATTATCCAGAATGTTTTATCTATACAAGGGAGAATGGGAGACCCGCGTGGTGACCCCGGGAGCATCCCCCAGGGAATTCGTGGTGAAGATAACCTGATGCCTTTGTTCATAGTCTCGCATAATGAATCATCCTATAGTATTCACTTATTTACGGGTTGTAGAATCTTGAGACTGTCAATCGTCTTGAGACCACGTGGCGTGGGGTCGGCTCGAGGTGAAAGTCTTGTGGTCCCTTGGTAAGAACTAAAGTAAGAATATGGGTACAGAGAGTGAAAGGGGGGAAAGAAGGTAGAAGAACCCCCTTCCCGTGTTACACACCCTCCATCCCCAACTCTCGTCCCCTTGTCCTCCCCAACATTCCCCACTCCCTCGTTTGATGCATTCCCTAATGATATGATGTTCCCATCAGAAAATTGGGAACATCAAATGATCTGATGTTCCCAGCACTGAAATATAAGAAAAACAGTTAAAAAACTAATGAAAAATAAAAAACTATACTCATAAATGAACGGTATGGTAAACTACACAGCTCAATTCCAATTCAATGTCACACAAAATAATGAAATCAAAATGAAAATAAATAGAAATCTATGAAAATTCAATTTATCATTGAAATCAGAAACATTGAAATGGAATCGTAAAATATTTAGAATAGTTTGTGTTGCTCATATGTGCAACAGATGATGCTGTTTTTCAGAAAAAAACATGTATTTACCTGTCACAGGTGTGGCATCTATACTTATATTTACGAAATGAACGGTATGGTAAACAACACAGCTCAATTCCAATGCAACGTCACGCAAAATAATTAAATCAAAATTGAAATAAATCAAAATCATTGAAAATTCCATTTACCAATGCAATTGGAAATATTGAAATGGAATCGTAGCACATTTAGTGTAGCTATTACTTACAACAGATGGCGCTGTTTAAAAAAAAACATGTTTTTACCTGTCACAGGAATGGCATCTATATAGTATAGTAATATCTATATAGTAGGTATATTTAAACTCGCGTGTTTTTGAATGGAATGTTGTGTCAAAATTTCTAAGCAATCAGTGAAGAACTTTCGGAGAGTACAGCGTGTGTTGCCATTACGTCCAACAGATGGTGCTGTTCTTCAAAAAAGCATGTTTTTTCCTGTCACAGGTGAGGCATGTATATAATAGGTATATAAAAACACGTGCCTGTTCGAATGCAATGTTGTGTCAAAATTTCAAAGCAATCGGTAAAGAGGTTTCAAAGATTTCTCTCACATGAAAAACACATAATAAACACAGTTTAAAAAAAAATTACCGTCACAAACGTGACATCTATATAGTATGTATATAAAACCGCGCTCGGATGCGAATGGAACGTTGTGTGAAAATTTACAAGCAATCGGTGAAGAAATTTCGGAGATTAGCGATTTTGAACAAATGAAAATTTATAATTTATTTATATACATTATTACAATATATATTACAATATATATAAAACTGTCTCTTATTTGTCTCCATAGGCCTGGTCGAGGACGCGGTCGCGGGGAGGTTAAGTCCCGATATCATCGCAATGTAAGGGTTCCTATATTAACCTTGAAAAGATATTATATAGCATATATTAACTAACTATTTATTATATTAACTATCACTAAGTGAAAGTATTCCGATATAATATGTAACAAAATATGGATTTGTAGACTTAACAAATATTACCTCACTATTGTTAAGACAGGCATGACCCGGGAAAACATTCAACCAAGATCAATTTATCAATATTAGGTTGCAATGCTTTTGACAATGTCGTGGTACAGTTGACTAGAGCACGTCTGGGAAAACTCAGCGCATAGGTTCGAACCCTCGTCAAGGCTCCTGTGGATTCGTCCTATTATTATGTACGATAAGTTCGCAATCGTAAGTCATATGACAATCTAGACTGAATACTTACTGGCATTTGGGCTTTATGCCCGTGATATAACGGGTGTCTGAAAAAAAACGGGGGATAAAGCCGTTGCATCCTGCAATGTTCCATAACTGAACAAGAGACAATCCACCAGCAGCCACACTCATTCCTCATTAACGACGGACCACCCGTTGGTGCTAACGTCAAGTGCAGCTATAACAAGACTTCCCTACAGTCCTCCTGAAGGACCATGCAAGCACCTGATATATATAATAACTGTTTTGGGGAGCGAGGAGTGAAGACGTTAGCTCATTGGCTGTATCGCTAATCCCACAACCCACACAGTTATATGATTTGTTTTAAAGTTTCTTGTACCTTAAGGGTACATAGCTAACACAAACAGGTACAATCACTCATATGAATGTTTGTGCTGGCTTTGTCTCTAAGCGTACAGTTCACCTCACAACAGAAGTCGACACTCAGGGATGTAAACACACTCAGGCTGGCTGGGGTAAGGCACTCACGTCCTAATAAAAGTTGGGCCACTTTCCTTTTCGGTTTCTGTGGTTTCATACTCGTGTTTACTTAATTAACGTTAACAGCTTAAGGACCAAATTAATAGTGATTTCATGTTAATTTAAGTGTGTCAAATTAATATTCTACCTGGCTATCTAAATATTGTGTAACATCACAAAGTCATCCGTTGCACTCTTGCAACTTGCCATGTTGCTAGAAATGCATCCCCGTAACTTGACCAGTTAATAGGTCGGCTCAAGACTTGCTTAGGTCTTTGTCCCTTGTGGGCCTCACGTATAATTCCCCGTGTGCTATATTTGCTTAGTGGAATTTTACACATCAGTGCTTGCTTGTCTTTGTTTTTTTGCTTGCTTGTCATTGTTTTTATGCTTGCTTGTCTTTGTTATACGTGCTTGTCTTTATCCATTTCTGTGCTTGCTTGTCTTTAACCCTTCCTGTGCTTGTTTGTCTTTATCCGTTTCTGTGCTTGCTTGTCTTCAACCCTTCCTGTGCTTGTTTGTCTTTATCCGTTTCTGTGCTTGCTTGTCTTCAACCCTTCCTGTGCTTGCTTGTCTTTATCCGTTTCAGTTCTTGCTTGTCTCCATTCCTTTTTGTCCTTGCTTCTTTACTCGTTCGTATCATGTGTCCTTGCTCTATATTTGGAATGTTTGCTTGTTTTATTTGCTCTTTTGTCTGATTTGTTGTTTATTCGTTGTTGTACTCGTTTCTTAGCTCATTTTTTCTTGTCTTCTTGCTTGCTGCTTTAAATGCTTGCTTGTTTTGCCTGCTTTCTCACTTGCTTGATTCATATGCTTGCTATCTCTTGTGTAATACTTGATTATTGGATCACTTATTTTATCTCATTGCTTTGTCGGTTGTTTAATGTGGTTGCCTGAGTGCTCATTAATATGTTTGTTAGTTCACTTGTTTAACTGCGTATGTGTTTATTATATTACTTGTACAGTATATTCTATTTTTTACTATTTTCTTGTTTACCTGTTTAGTTGTTGGCTCGTTTACTTGCTTGGTGGCCCATTTTAACTGCTTGCGTGTTGGTTGGTTTACCTTCTTGGTAACTGGCTTGATTATCTGCTTGTTTGCTGGCCTGCGTAACTGCTTGCTTGCTACTAGTCGGCTTGCTTCTCTGTTTGCTCGCTAGTTGAGCTCTAGGAAAGCCATGAATGTGAATTAAGACTTTTGACTGTCATCATAGCATCCTAGCTCACTGTGCGCTCCCAGACAAATCAATATGGAAATGTTGCTGGATGGCCTTCAGAACGGCATGCAACTTATTCACAGCGTTTACTGTTGCAACGTGTTCACGCTTCACACTCTGTTGCAGCAGATTGCTGTGTTAAACGATGTTGCAATAAATTGAATGACGAACACTTTTGAAACAGATTTTCATGTTAAAATGATTTTCATGTCAAACTCTGTTGCAACTGATTTTCATGTCAAACTCTGTTGCAATTGATTTTCATGTCAGACTCTGTTGCAACTGATTTTTGTTTCAGATTCTGTTGCAACAAATTCTTGTCTGTTGCAACAGCTTGCCACATAATACTTTGGTGCATTAGATTTCGTTGTCAAACCCCGTTGCAGAAAATTGCAACTTTAACCTTTTGTTGCAACCGATCCCCAGGTCACCATCTGATGCAACAAATTGTCGTGTCACCTAACATCCAAGCTTTAGCTCAAGGTCACGTTCCTGTCAATAGTGCTCCGTGCCATGCTCCCTGTTCCTATCAATTATGCCTTGGTCAATATTTCTTCGCGCCGTGCTCCCTGCTGACATTATCCACGCTTGGGTCAGTGGTGTTCCCCACCTTGCACCCTGCTGACATTATCCACGCTTGGGTCAGTGGTGTTCCGCACCTTGCTCCCTGCTGACATTATCCACGCTTGGGTCAGTGGTGTTCCGCACCTTGCTCCCTGCTGACATTATCCACGCTTGGGTCAGTGGTGTTCCGCACCTTGCTCCCTGCTGACATTATCCACGCTTGGGTCAGTGGTGTTCCCCACCTTGCTCCCTGCTGACATTATCCATGCTTGGGTCAGTGGTGTTCCGCACCTTGCTCCCTGCTGACATTATCCACGCTTGGGTCAGTGGTGTTCCGCACCTTGCTCCCTGCTGACATTATCCACGCTTGGGTCAGTGGTGTTCCCCACCTTGCTCCCTGCTGACATTATCCACGCTTGGGTCAGTGGTGTTCCGCACCTTGCACCCTGCTGACATTATCCACGCATGGGTCAGTGGTGTTCCCCACCTTGCACCCTGCTGACATTATCCACGCTTGGGTCAGTGGTGTTCCGCACCTTGCTCCCTGCTGACATTATCCACGCATGGGTCAGTGGTGTTCCGCACCTTGCTCCCTGCTGACATTACAGGTGTCCGAGTCAGTAGCTCTCCGTGCATTGCAATCTAATGACGTTACTAATAACTCTGGCGCATTATAGAAGACCCCTCTCCTGTTAGTATTCCCACACCAGAGATGAGGGGGATAATATCCCACACCAGAGATGAGGGGGATAATATCCCACACCACAGATGAGGGGGATAATATCCCACACCAGAGATGAGGGGGATAATATTCTACACCACAGATGAGGGGGATAATATCCTACACCACAGATGAGGGGGATAATATCCTACACCACAGATGAGGGGGGTAATATCCTACACCACAGATGAGGGGGATAATATCCTACACCACAGATGAGGGAGGATAATATCCCACAACACAGATGAGGGGGATAATATCCCACACCACAGATGAGGGGGATAATATCCCACAACACAGATGAGGGGGATAATATCCCACACCACAGATGAGGGGGATAATATCCCACAAAACAGATGAGAGGGATAATATCCCACACCACAGATGAGGGAGGATAATATCCCACAACACAGATGAGGGGGATAATATCCCACACCACAGATGAGGGGGATAATATCCCACACCACAGATGAGGGAGGATAATATCCCACAACACAGATGAGGGGGATAATATCCCACACCACAGATGAGGGGGATAATATCCCACAACACAGATGAGGGAGGATAATATCCCACAACACAGATGAGGGGGATAATATCCCACAACACAGATGAGGGGGATAATATCCCACAACACAGATGAGGGGGATAATATCCCACAACACAGATGAGAGGGATAATATCCCACACCACAGATGAGGGAGGATAATATCCCACAACACAGATGAGGGGGATAATATCCCACACCACAGATGAGGGGGATAATAACCCACAACACAGATGAGGGGGATAATATCCCACACCACAGATGAGGGGAATATGAGGTAACAAAATATTCATCACACGAGAAAATTTCTAGTGTTCAAAATAATTAGAGAAAAAGTTAATTAACAAAGCAAAAATTGAATTTTGTATTTCATTAATTAATATTTATTATTAAATTACTTAATATTTTCCAAAGATGGCGTGAATAATATTTTCAATGTTATATAATACATATCAGCTTCTGGATGTCAGAAATTAAAATATGAGTGAAATTTATGGCGTGAAGATTATAATTATTTTCTTTGTCTCAGTGATGATTGCGACAGCGAGATTTAGGAATTCTGTCAGTTAATAACGTTTCCTATGTGTGTAGTTACCATTTGGGCCTGCAAAAGCGAGGTAATATAGCTCATGGACCCCGCCTTTCTAATCAGACTTTCTCTATTATGTTTACTCCATATATCTCTCTCTTACACACACACACACACACAGACTCTCACACACACACATACATATATAGAATCGTTTCTCTCAATGTTTGCTGATGATGCAAAAATTATTAGAATGATTGAAACAGAGGATGATAGTAGGAGGCGACAGGACGACCTAGACAGACTGAATGAATGGTCCAACAAATGGCTGTTAAAGTTTAACCCGAGTAAATGCAAAGTAATGAAACTAGGCGGTGGAAACAGGAGGCCAGACACAAGATACAGAATAGGAGATGAAGTACTTAATGAAACGGACAGAGAGAAATATCTAGGAACTGATATCACACCAAACCTGTCTCCTGAAGCCCACATAAAAAGAATAACGTCTGCGGCATATGCGAGGCTGGCTAACATCAGAACAGCCTTCAGGAACCCGTGTAAGGAATCATTCAGAATCTTGTACACCACATACGTAAGACCAATCCTGGAGTATGCGGCCCCAGCATGGAGCCCGTACCTTGTCAAGCACAAGACGAAGCTGGAAAAAAATACAAAGGTATGCCACTAGACTAGTCCCAGAACTAAGAGGCATGAGTTACGAGGAAAGACTGCGGGAAATGCACCTTACGACACTGGAAGACAGAAGAGTGAGGGGAGACATGATCACTACCTACAAAATCCTCAGGGCAATTGACAGGGTAGACAAGGATAAACTATTCAACACTAGCGGTACGCGAACAAGGGGACACAGGTGGAAACTGAGTACCGAAATGAGTCACAGGGACGTTAGAAAGAACTTTTTCAGTGTCAGAGTAGCTAACAGGTGGAATGCATTAGGCAGTGATGTGGTGGAGGCTGACTCTATACACAGTTTTAAATGTAGATATGATAGAGGCCAATAGGCTCAGGAATCTGTACACCAGTTGATTGCCAGTTGAGAGGCGGGACTAAAAAGTCAAAGCTCAACCCCGCAAGCACAAATAAATGAGTGCAAATAGGTGAGTACACAGACTCACAGACACACACACACACACACGCACATCTGCAGTACACGCTAGGCTGGCTTATATCAGAACAGCTTTCAGGAACCTGTGTGAGGAATCATTCAGAACCTAGTATAACACAAATTTCAGACCAATCCTGGACTATGCGGCCCCAGCATGGAGCCCGTACCTAGTCAAGCACAAGACGAAGCTGGAAAAAGTTCAGTGATATGCCACTAGGCTAGTCCCAGAACTAAGAAGCATGAGTTACGAGGAAAGGCTACGGGAAATGTACGTCAGGACACAGGAAGACGCAAGAGTAAGGGGAAACATGATCTCTACCTACAAAACTCTCAGGGGAATTGACAGGGTTAATAATGATAAACTGTGTAACATGGGTGGTACGCGAACAAGGGGACACAGGTAGAAACTGAGTACCCAAAAGAGCCACAGGGACGTTAGAAAGAACTTTTCAGTGTCAGAGTAGCTAACAGGTGGAATACATTAGGCAGTGATGTGTTGGAGGCTGCCTCCATACACAGTTTCAAATGTAGATATGATAGAGCCCAGTAAGCTCGGGAATCTGTACAACAGTTGATTGACGGTTGGGAGGCGGGACCAAAGAGCCAGAGCTCAACCCCCCGCAAGCATAAATAGGCGAGTACAAATTGGTGAGTACAGTCCCTTCATCACACACCCACAAACACCCATCCTCACCACAGCACCTTCATCCTTGACGAGGAAACACCCATCCCTGTCACAGCTCCTTCATCCCTCACCCGCACTCATCCCACCTACAGCCACTTCCTCCCTCAATAGAATACATCAATACCCACCACATCTTCTTCATCACTAACGACCAAATATATCCTCACTGCAACTCTTCATTCCTCACCATCAAACACACATCCTAACCAGAGCCTCTTCATCCATCACCACCTTTCACCCATCCACACTATATTTATTACGTCAACAGCAAACATCCATCCTCACCACAGCCACATCATCTCTCAGAGGTAAACACCCATCCCCACTCCAGCCCCTAATTCCCTCACCACAAAACACCCATCCCCACCAAAGCCCAGTCAACCCTTCTAGAATACACCCATCCCCACCATAGCCCCGTCAACCCTTCTAGAATACACCCATCCCCACCATAGCCCGTCAACCCTTCTAGAATACACCCATCCCCACCATAGCCCCGTCAACCCTTCTAGAATACACCCATCCCCACCAAAGCCCCTTCATCCCTCACCAGCAAACACCCACGTCCCAGCAAAGCCTTCCCCAACCTGCTCAAGCACACACCGCAGCTCACAAAGACCAATCCATTCTCCCCCAAGCCTCTCTTTAGCGTCAAAACCTCCTAACAACCAAGATTATCCTCCTTTCGTCCAAGAAGCCTTGCTGTATATTCTGTAAAAGTTGAACACGCCGTCAGGAAGTTCTTCACCGTCTTAGGAGGCAGTTTTACTTTTCTTATTTTACCTTGATTTTACTTACATTGTCATGAATTAGTATTTGAGCTAATTTCTTTGCAAAATACAAGTAATAATAATAGTAATAATCTATAAAAAATGTAAATGTTTGCTTGTTCAAAATTGCTAATCTCTGCAAATTCTTCACCGATTGCTTCGAAACTTTCACACAACGTTCCATTTGCGTCCGAGCGGGGACGCAAATGTATATAATATAATATAATATACATATTATATTGATGTCACGTCAGTGACGGGAAAAAAACATGCTTTTAAAAAAAACTATTTTCATGTGAGGGAAATCTTTGAAACTGATTGCTTTGAAATTTTGACACAACGTTGCATTCGAATAGGAGCGTGTTTTTATATACCTGCTATACACATGCCTCACCTCTGACAGGAAAAAAAAACATGCTTTTTTGAAAAACAGCGCCATCTGTTGGACGTAAGAGCAACACATGCTGTAATCTCCCAAAGATCTTCACCAATTGCTTTGAAATTTTGACAATGTTCCATTCGAATATATGCGTATTTTTATATACCTTCTATATAGATGCCACACCTTTGATGGGTAAAAACATGTTTTGTTTTTTTAAACAGCGCCATCTATATATGTTGCACATAATAGCAACACAGGCTATTCTAAACATGTTACAAATTTATTTCCTATGTTTCCGATTGCATTCATCAATTGAATTTTCATAGACTTATTTTCATTTTGTTTTAATTATTTTTTGTGACATTGCGTTGGAATTGAACTGTGTTGTTTACCATACCGTTCATTTTGTGGGTATAAGTAAAGATGCCACACCTGTGACAGGTAAAAACATGCTTTTTCTTTTAAACAGAGCCATCTGTTACACGTAGGAGCAACACACACTATACTAAATATGTTACGATTCCATTTCAATGTTACCGATTACATTGATAAATTTAATTTCCATAATGATTTAATTTCATATTGATTTAATTATTTTGAATGACACTGCATTGGAATTGAGCCGAGTTGTTTTCCATACCGTTCATATCGTGAGTATAGTTCATGTTTTTATTTTTTCAACGTTTTTCATTCGTTTTTTAACTTTTTCTTATATTTTAGTGATGGGAACATCAGATCATTTTATGTTCCCAATTTTCTAATGGAAACATCTGATCATTTGGGAATGCATCGGGCGAGGAGTGGGGAATGGTGGTGAGGACAAGGTGGACAGTGGAATGGGCGATGGTGAGGGAGGACAAAGAGACCGGGGAGGGGGGATTGGTGGGGAGGACTGCGAGACGGGGGAGTGGGGAATGGTTGGGAGGAAGAGGGGATAGGGGAGTGTGGAAAGGTTGGGAAGACGAGGGGGACGGGGGGGAATGGTGGGGAGGACTGGAGGACAGGGAAGGTTGCTGTGGATCAGCAACTCACATGCGTTGCTGAGCCAAAGCAACGCGTGGCCGGGTACAGCTAGTAATAATAATAATAGTAAATAATATGTTAATATTAATTAGTAATAGTAATGTCTTCTCACATAATAACAAAGAATAAAAATCAACACTTGAGTATTTGTGAAGTAATTGTAAAACAAATACAATAAATTCCAAATTAAGAGTTGTAATTTCTTAACATAAATGTCACAAACACACAAGTTTGAGGTTTTATCTAATAATAATATTATTGATACTAATGATAATAATATAATAAAATAATAATAATAATACACAAGTGAAATCACATTATCGTGATATATAAATAAGATATCCACAGGAGCCGTGTCGTAGGTTCGAACCTATGCGCTGGGTGTTCCCAGATGCAAGCTCTGGTCACCTGCGATACATGGTGAAATAATTACGACCTGGAGTTCTATTACACCAGGGTAGTGGGCTGCTGTTGATTTTCTCATCGATATATCACGATACCGTGATTTGTCTGTGTATTGAAAAAAGGGCGTCAGAGATAGAATTACTGTACGACAGTGCGAGAGCGCATAGAGGCGGGGGGGGGGGGAATTGTGTGAAACCCCTGGGTTCAGCTTCAGTGGAAGCCTCTGGAAGCCTAGTGGGAGTAGTAGTACCCCAGGTTGCATTCCTTTCGACCATTTTATGGCGTAGTCGTTTTAGAGTGCATCTGGGAATACCTAGCGTATAGATTCGAGCCCTCATACGGCTCCTGTGGATTTTTTCAATAATAATAATAATATTAAAAATAATAATAATATCAACGTTAATAATCATAAAATATTTACCAAATGCGGGTTTGAAAATTGACTTTGCTGATGTTGTTAAGGTTCCTTGTAGGATCAAACTCATAATTTCATAACAAAGTTACCAAAGTTGATGAAAAATGTGTGAAAGTTTATGAGTAATGAGGGAGAGAGGAGGAAGGATTACGAGCCCAGACGCCACTGACTGCCTGTCAAGCTAATGTTGAACCTGCTTACCTAGACACCTCCCCACCCAGAAGGTGCCAGAATTATTATTATTCGTGCCAGAATTGGCACGAATAATAACAAGGGGGGAATGAACAAAACAATGTTTCCTTCACCAATATATTCACCATAAATAGATATAATACTCCATTTTTATATATTACACCTATACAAGCGTCGCTTTCGCATAGGACATTGAACACTCCAAGACGCTCACACAATGCAGCCTCCATCAATCCCAGTGTTTCCACTACACTCGGTACCTTCCCCAACCTTACTGGCCCCAGTACTGGAAAACACTGGCGAGTTTACCTTTCCCGTGGGCCAGCCTACTGACAGAATCACGAGGTGCCTCTACCCAACGCCTACTCTCCTGCCAAGTGCTGGCAGAGAGCCTCAGCCACGCGCTGATTGGGGCCACAATACAGGGGTAGCGAACCCATGGCAGAAGCCTCTAGCGACTGGCTAGTAACACTCCTAAACAGGCTATCGCTCGTCTCTCCCCTTAGCCAGTCCCGGGATACGCAGTTCTCTTCCAATGCTACTCCAATAGCAGACAACACACTCTGCTTTTGATCGGCGGCGGCTTACTTGGTGGTATGGCATGACTAAGTCGAGAGAGTTTAGTCTGCCCGAGGTAAACTGCCGTCTTCATTACCATTGCTGTCCCACGTCATCTCTGGGGATACAAACACGTCATCAGTTATATGGATGGTACTGGTGAAACCAGGAAGTAACACTTATTCACTGGGGACATTGACATTGTGCTTCGTAGCACAACAGATGGCGCTACTCTTTAGTCGCCACCTCACCTGTTGTCTTCCACAAAGACCTAACTTGCTTGCGAAGGCATGAATCTAGAGCCATTTGCAGGTATCACGCCACCAATAGATGGCGTTGTCTACGTAGCGTCCAATTCTAGGGAAGTTTGAGTGCAGACCCATAGATGGCGCTGGAATTGCCAGGCCACACTCAGACGGTGGTGATGGGTCAATAACAGTCATGCTTTTTATTATCGGAATGTTTTCAACTAAATATATTGTTTTTATGGAACCCTCTGGTGTGAAAATTTGGAATTAATATAATTTAAAAAAAATCACTTAAGTAATGACCTCAAACTCTGTTAAATATTTATAGTCTTACATAAATTTTTATTATATTGTAATATAATAAATCTTTATAAGTAAAAATGGAAATGTGCGTTTGTGCATAACCACTAATCTCCGAAAGTTCTTCACCGATTGCTTTGAAATTTTGACAACGTTGCATACGAATAGGCGCGTCTTTTTATATACCTACTATATAGATGCCACCCCTGTGACAGGTAAAAACATGCGTTTTTGAAAAACAATGCCATCTGTTGCACATAAAAACAACATGCATGCTAAATACGTCACGAATTCCATTTCAATGTTTACGATTGCATTGATAAATAATTATTTTCATTTTGATTTAATTATTTTGTGTAACATTGTGTTGGAATTGAGCTGTGTTGTTTATCATGCCGTTCATTTCGTAAGTATAAGTATAGATGCCACACCTGTGACAGGTAAAACTACGCTTTTCTTGAAAAACAGCACCATCTGTTGCATGTAAGAGCAATACACTTGCTATACAAAATATGTCATGAATTCCATTTCAATGTTTGATTGCATTGATATATTGAATTTTCATAGATTTTTATTTATTTTCCTTTTGATTGAATTATTTTTTGTGAATTGCATTGGAATTGAGCTATGTTGTTTACCATAATGTTCATTTCGTGAGTATATATATATATATATATATATATATATATATATATATATATATATATATATATATATATATAAGAACTTTGTTACAAAAAGGAGTTACATATAGGTTACAAAGATGGTTATCATAAGTTGTCGAGTTCTTCCAGCTCCTCAGATGGCGGGCAGGAACCCTGGATGCAGTGCGCATTTCCCCTCTGTATCGCCACGCTGAGGCGCTGGAAAAGAAAGCTGGCAGCTCTAGGGTCCCTTGTTGTTTCAATGAGCCTAGAACCCAGTTCCTTCAAAAAACTGGTAGCACTTTTACCCCAGGCGCCGAGTGTCTCAGAAGCAATGGGGACAAAATTGTAGTGGTGATCCAGTTCTCTATACTTACGGGATTTGGCTGCTTCCCTGTGGGTGGCAGCGCCACCTGGTTGTGCAACACTGAGTTCAATGTAGGTGTTAGCCAGGGTTGATACGCACGTGTAGTCCCATACCAACTGCTTGCCATTCTTCCAGGGGTTCACTGTGATACCATCCGGGCGACCAATAAGAGCATCAGAGTTACGGGGCGTTAGGTAACGAGGCTCTCTCTCAGCTGGGCATCCAGCCGTGGTGAGGCTCCTCTTGATGATGTCGTTAACTTCACTGTGCCTCGAGTGCCATCCTCCTGTACTTTGGCAGAGTAGGCCATGGTGGCCGTACCCGTCAGCCACCACCTCGCCGCAAATACACCTATATCTGGTGTGGATTGGGGCAGCAAGGCGGAGGGCCACAGCAATTCGGAGGGCGTGTGGTGTGAGACGCGTGCCAGTTGCCGACATTGGGGTTGCCAACAGGAAATCCCCTGCATGTGGGGCTGCTACTGCTGTGAGGCGAGCAATGTCGTACTGTGTTGATGCAGCATCCAGGCACTCTGCAGCAACTTTGTCTACAATGGGGCCATCCCAGCTGGATTGCTTGTGGGCTTTTGGGGATGGTGGTTGAGGTGATGGGCCTGCACGAGAGGCCCACTCTGTGGCACAGCGTGTAAAATTGGGATCATGTACACCTGCCAGCTGATGTAAGTGGGCAGGTAGAATTTCCATCAAAAACGCAAAATAATCAGAGAGGGCAAAGACAACCCAAACTGCTCCATAGCCACATCAGGAGGAAAACAACAGTGAAGGAACAGGTAATGAAACTGAGGATAGGGGCAGAAAGATTCACTACAAATGACAAGGAAGTGTGTGAGGAACTCGATAACAGATTCCAGGAGGTCTTCACCTCAGAACAAGGAAACGTCCCAGAGATAAGGGAGGGAATAACAAACCAGATACCACTAGAGGAGTTTGTGATTACCAGTAAGGAGGTCAGGAAAAATCTACTAGATTTGTATGTGACAAAGGCTATAGGCCCGAATGGAATCTCACCATGGATTCTAAAGGAAGGAGCAGAAGCTCTGTGCCTGCCACTCTCCATGGTGTACAACAAGTCACTGGTAACAGGTGAACTGCCAAAAATTTGGAAGACGGCCAACGTAATCCCAATATACATGAAGGGTGATAGGCGGAAGACACTGTACTACAGGCCAGTGTCCCTAACTTGTATTCCATGCAAAATGATGGAGAAGATTGTGAGAAAAAAGCTAGTAGAACATCTGGAGCAAAAGAACTTTGTAGCACAACATCAGCATGGGTTCAGGGATGGTAAATCATGCCTAACAGGTTTAATTGTTTAAAAAACAAAAATTAGGCAAAAGAGAGAGGGCTGGGCAGACTGCATATTTCTGGACTGCCTGAAAGCCTTTGACAGTACCACATTAGAGACTAGTGCACAAACTGCAGATGCAGGCAGGAGTGAAAGGGAAGGTACTCCACTAGATAAGGGAGTACCTAAGTAACAGGACACAGTGAGTCACTGTGAGAGGTGAGGCCTCCGAGTGGTGAGGAGTAACCAGTGGAGTCCCACAGGGATCAGTCCTTGGACCTATACTGTTTCTGATATACGTTAATGATCTCAAAGAAGGAATATACTCGTTTCTCTCAATGTTTGGTGATGATGCAAAAAATTTTTGGAAGATCAAGACAGAGGAAGATAGTATGAGGCTACAAGATGACCTACACAAACTGAAGGAATGGTCCAACAAATGGCTACTAAAGTTCAACCCAAGTAAATGTAAGGTAATGAAACTAGGAGGAGGAAATAGAAGGCCAGATACTGGATACCGAATAGGAGATGAAGTCCTTCACGAAACGGACAGAGAAAGATCTAGGAGTTGATATCACGCCAAACCTGTTTCCTGAAACCCACATCAAAAGAATGGCACCAGCGGCCTATGCGAGGCTGGCTAACATCAGAACTGCTTTCAGTAACCTGTGTAAGGAATCCTTCAGAACCTTGTATACCACATATGTAAGACCTAACCTGGAGTATGCAGCCCCAGCATGGAGCCCGTACCTTGTCAAGTACAAGACGAAGTTGGAAAAAGTTCAGAGTTATGCCATAAGGATAATCCCATAACTAAGAGGCATGAGTTATGAGGAAAGGCTGCATGAACTACACCTCACGTCGCTGGATGACAAAAGAGTAAGGGGAGACATGATAACCACCTACAAAATTCTCAGTGGAACTGACAGGGTGGACAAAGACACTCTTTAGCACGGGTGGAACACAAACACGGTCACACAGGTGGAACACGAACACGGTCACACAGGCATTAGGCTCTGATGTGGTGGAGGCTGACTCCATACACAGTTGGAGATATATATTTGATAGAGCCCAATAGGCTCAAGAATCTGTACACCAGTTGATTGACGCTTGAGAGACGGAACCAAAGAGCCAAAGCTCAATCCCAACAAGCACAACTAGGTGAGTACAACTGGGTGAATACACACACACACACACAGTCCAAGGTATGCCACTAGACTAGTCCCAGAACTAAGAGGCATGAGTTACGAGGAAAGGCTGCGGGAAATGCACCTTACAACACTGGAAGACAGAAGAGTAATGGGAGATATGATCACAACCTACAAAATCCTCAGAGGAATCGACCGGGTAGACAAGGACAAACTATTCAACACTGGGGGACGCGAACAAGGGGACACAGGTGGAAACTGAGTACCCACATGAGCCACAGAGACGTTAGAAGGAACTTTTTCAGTGTCAGAGTAGTTAACGGATGGAATGCTTTAGGCAGTGATGTGGTGGAGGCTGACTCCATACACAGTTTCATAGTAGTAGATATGATAGAGCCCAGTAGGCTCGGGAATCTGTACACCAGTTGATTGACAGTTGAGAGGCGGGACCAAAGAGCCAAAGCTCAACCCCCGCAAGCACAAATAGGTGAGTACAAATAGGTGAGTACACACCTCTCGGCTGAGTGGACAGCGCTCTGGGATCGTAGTCCTAAGGTCCAGTGTTCGATCCCCGGCGGAGCCGGAAACAAATGAGCAGCAAATGGGTACCTGGGAGTTAGACAGCTGCTACGGGCTGCTTCCTCGGGAAATGTGTGTTTGAGTACGTGAGTTAGAGAGAAATATATGTAGTAGACAAAGGAAACAAATAAAATTAGATAGAATGGTGGGGTCCAAGAGCTAATAGCTCGATTCTTCAGATACAAATTGTAAATACATACGCACATACACAATAACATGCAAACACACACACAGTATTTGCTACGTGTCTGATAGCCGAGTAGACAGCGCGCGGGACTCGTAATCCTGTAGCCTTGGTTTGATTCCGGATTTGGAGGAAACAAATGGGCAGAGTTTCTTTCACCCTGATGTACCTGTTACCTAGCTGTAAATAGGTATCTGGGACTTACACAGCTGCTACGGGCTGCTTCCTGGGTGGGTGTGTACTCACCTAATTCACCTAATTGTGTTTGCAGGGTTGGGCTATGGCTCTTTGGTCCCACCTCTCAACAGTCAATCAACTGATGTACAGATTCCTGAGCCTACTGGGCTGTATCATATCTGCATTTGAAACCGTATGGAGTCTGCCTCCACCACACCACATTGTGTGTACTCACCTATTTTTGCTTGTGGGAGTTGAGCTCTGGCTCTTTGGTCCCGCCTCTCAACTGTCAATCAACTGGTGTACAGGTTCCTGAGCCTACTGGGCTCTTAGAGGTTCGGGATCTTGAAGTGGGTAGAATATAGTTGTGCATTAATTTGTTGTCGATTGCTGGTGTGGATTTTTTTGATGTGTATAGCTTCGCTGATGTCGAGTCTCCTGCTATCGCTTTATTTAACGATGATTTCCGTGTTGCTTGTTAAGATTTCTTTGGTGATGGTCTGGTTGTGAGAAGTGATTATATGTTCCTTGATTTAGCCCTTTTTTGTGCACTCTTACACAACCAGACCATCACCAGAGAAATCTTAATAAGATACACAGAAATCATCGTTAAATATAGCAATAGCAGGAAACTCGTCATCAGCGAGGCACTACACATCGAAAAGGCAACACCAGCAATCAACAGCTAATTAATCCACAACTATATTCTACCGACTTCAAGACCCCGAACCAACATAGAAGCAGCAAGAGGATGTGTGGACCAATAGGCCATCTGCAGTTATTTCCGTTCTTATGTCTTCATACCCAATTTATACCCTTGATTCGTGTTCGGGCATAATTCTGTCACCTCATCCAAAATTTTTGCCATATCACCTCACCCAAAACGAGTATAAATATGATGTATGTTTTGTGTAAATTTGAACTTGTTCCGAGTAGCTGAATCTATAACAACAACATGTGTAAATTCAACAGTTACAGCCCCGCTCCTGTGCCAGGTAAGTCCACTACGGGCTCACCATAGCCCGTGCTGCTTGGCACGTTTAGTTCCCAGTAGCTGAATCTTAAACAACATTGTGTAAACTAGTCTTTGAAAATGTAAGAACCATTACGAAACGCGTTCAGGCGTCAGACCTGAAATAAAGAATGAATTTTGGAGAGCTAATTTTTCAATTACCCTCGACAGTGAAGAAAAACGTAATAAATATTGAGAAGATTCGTGTTAGAATTATTAATCTTACCCTTTAGGTCATATTCAACAACATATGTTCACAAGGAAGACTGCTACCAAAATATTCTTTAATTATATATATATATATATATATATATATATATATATATATATATATATATATATAATATATATATATATATATATACATATATATAAATATATATAAATATATATATATATATATATATAATATATATATATATATATATATATATATTAGGGGTACCACCTCTGGTGCAATTGCAGGGACCCACATCCTCGAAAAGAAAACAAAGAGCATTCAGAGAAGATCTTGTGGATTCTCACTGAATACTTTATTCTTTTCTTCTCCTACCACCCCTATTATTTTTTTGTATGTTTTGTTTTACTTTATTGCAATGCTACAGTTTACAGAGAACACACACACACACTATATATATATATATATATATATATATATATATATATATATATATATATATATATATATATACATTATTATATTTTGGTAGCAGTCTTTCCTGTAGACATATATTATTAAATATGACCGAAAAAGTGAGATTAATAATTCTAACACGAATTTTCTCGATTTTCCTTATGTTTCTTTTTACTGGTGACGGTAAATGAAAAATCAATTCTCCAAAATTCATTTTAATTTCTAGTCTGACGCGACACTTGAGCGCGTTTCGTAAAACTTATTACATTTTCAAAGACTGTAGTTTATCCACACGCAACTTATGACTGAACTTATGACTGAATGTTGTGTTGTTATAGATTCAGCTACTCGGAACAAGTTCCAAGTAGCACGGGATATGGTGAGCCCGTAACTTACCTGGCACAGGAGCTGGGCAAGAAGCACGGGCTATGGTTAGCCTCGTGGACAGGAGATGTCTCCCGTCTTATGACTGAAAACAACATTGGCTCTTATACCTGCATTTGGGTGAGGTGATGATATACAATACGGGGTACAGAATAGTGGGGTGCAAAACAATGGGTATAGGTAGAAGTTGGATAAAGATAGAACTGCAGAAGGCCTATTGGCCTCAAGAAATATATATATATATATATATATATATATATATATATATATATATATATATATATATATATATATATATATATATAGATATATATATATATATATATATATATATATATATATATATATATATATATATATATATATATATATATATATATATATATATATATATATATATATATAATATATATATATATATATATATATATATATACACCCACACATACTAATTATGTATTTATAATTATATACTATATAATGCAAACAAATACAAAATTTCAAACATTCAACCAATAAATCGACCAAATACCAACTATATTAAAAAAATTACAGACAACAGAAGAACGGGTCCGAGGTTTACTTAAAACACGGAAAAAGCCATAATTTTTGAATACATGCAAAATAAAGTTACTTATATTCAAACTTCCACGACCAAGGAAGAAATCTTTCTTAAAGCTTACGTGTCTATCGGAGTAGCCACAGACTTTAATGGGGGGAGGATAATGAACCAGTGTCTAAAGTGCATGAGGATAATGAGCAATTAGCTAAAATGAGAGGATAATGTGGAACCGACTAAAATAAGGTAATAATATGAACGACTGGCTCATCAGATTTCTAAACAGTAGATTCTCGAATTAGCAGTTAACTGAACTGTAGCAAACGATGGAACGTCACGTGTATTCCAGTCTCGCTTTGTCTGGGCTGCGCACAGTGCATTACAGCAATTGAAATTGCACCGAGTAACGATTAACGATGCAACTCTTCAGGTACGGCATCCTTTGAACTTAAGAAAATGCACTGAAATATTTTCTTTTCTTTAATGACTTCGGTGATTGTAGAGAGCAGGTGAGAGTCGCTCAGCAGTCTGTAAATGGCGGTAAATTATAACAAAAAGCATGTTACGCGAGATAACTATAGGAATGGAAATCTAGTTTTCTATTTTATTTAGGGTAAGATCTTATTCTTGCGATGGAATTTTCTCATTTTAAAAAGCTTTGCCATAAAAAAAACATATCAAATAATCGGAAACTAATTCCTCTCGAAACTGAAATTATTTATTTAAGTTTAGTGTATGAAAAAAATAAAATAAAATGATCCTGCGATCTACAAAGTACAAAATTGTCACTCATTTTGTTTATAAAATTTACGTTCGATAATTAATGGGAATTTTTCTAATATGTTGGCCACCGCGTAACCAATAATGTTTTATAGCATAATATCTCCGCACCTTCCCATAATCAAGGAACAGGAAGCCTTATCGAGGTCCTGCTAGATCAACGATTGACCTTTTTTCAAGGGGTGCAGACCACAACAGTTGCCTAACTCCCTTTTACGTATTTACGGCCAGATCAGGCATATCAGGCGTAAGGGAAACGCACCCAAACGTTTTCGTCCTGCGCGGAAATGTAACTCGGACCGCATTGGAACAATTTTGTAGGTACACTCCCTTAGTACATGGGTAGGAGAGAGGGAGGGAGGGAGAGAGGGAGGGAGGGAGGTAGGGAGAGAGGGAGGGAGGTAGGTAGGGAGAGAGGGAGGGAGGTAGGAGGGGCACCCCATCTGGGCCAGATGCCTTCTTGATGTTTAGTGCTTGGAGGGATTTAGGAGTCAGCTTAGTCGAGATGAGAAAGTGAGGCATAGGATTTTCCAGAGGAGAGAAAAGGGGGTAAGAAAGGCTGGAAATATTTACTTTGGAGTTTCAAGAAAAACGGGTGCAGAAAAGGTTAGTTTTCTCAGAGGAAGAGGCAGCTAAAGAGCCCTCAGAATGAAATAAAGGAGGCAATAAAGGCTGACAGAAGTTATGAGAGATATTTTTAGTAAGCGACCAGAGGGACCTCTCACATTCTTAAGACGACTGCTGTCCAATCATATTTTTGAGTAACTTGAGCTTAGTGCTGCATACACACTAACAATGTTACCCGACTGGATTTAAAACTCTTGTGTGCTGTTTCAGAGTTATTGAGTAATTTTCACCAAACTAAAAAAATATAAATGGAAGAGGGGGGGGGGTCAAGTATAAAGTATACCATTATTCGATGGCCTCTTGAAAATTAACAATCTTTCTGCTATTCATACTTTGCCCATAGTTGCGTAAAACGAATGATCCTCCCTTACCATTCATACGTCAGTGCTAGTAAATACTATTTTTATAAGAGAGACAGAAAGAGAGACAAGTAGAGACAAATGTACGAAGACAGACAATGATAGAGAGAGGCAGAGACATAAATGGAAAGATAGATGCATATATAGATGGATAGATTGTAAGATTGGCTGAAACAAAGATGGGAGGATGGATGCAAATATGGATGAATACACGGATACATTTGGATAAATGTATAGATAGATATATTTTGGACAGATAGATGGATGTATGGATAGAAAGACGGATAGATAGGTGGAGAGATGATAATTAGATGGTTGATATATCGATATATGATATGTGGATGAAAAGAATGTTAGATGGGTAGCTAGATAAACTGAGGGATAAATAGATGGTTAGAAACATTTATAGAAATAT
>WNGS01165339.1:4097538-4112787 GCA_020271785.1 Procambarus virginalis
ATATATCTTTCCATCTTTCCAATTATCCGCCAATCTATCCATTCAACTATCTTTCTACTCATCTATCTTTTTTTCCATCTATCTTTACATCCACATTTCATGAACATCATTCGTCAGCACAGAGCTTCTAAACCCACATATGATACGGTGGAAGTGTGATAATCAAAATTTAAATTCATTTTTGTAGTTGCTGTCTTTGTATACAAGACACTGATGCAAGTTCTCTGCGGTACCAAATACTGAAACTCTAATACAGCTTAGAAACTCTTACAAATTCCGTCCCCATCATCGTTTTGGTCTGTTAATTCAATTCTCCGGCACGTATATTGGAAAACTTTTGAAAAACTGCTTCTTCGGATGACTTTTTTTTAAGAAGTTAAAATTAACCGTGCTCTACAAATGACCTCTTACAAGTTTCAGTAAACAAGAAATTAATTTCAGTCATGAACCACATATAAAACCCAATGAAACCTCCCTTTAGAGAGAAAAAAACAATGTAAACGATTTGGGAAAAGTTATATCGGAAGACCTTACTAATAAAAAAAAAGAGGGTAGATCATAAGAACCTCTCAAATAAGAGATGAAACAAATTATTCTACTTATCCGGATCAAAGAGTTGTCTTGACTAGAAGTTGCTGATCTGGAAAAAGTGCAAATAACTTTTTCTGGTCGAGTTTATCTAACAAACATGTAAATTATTGCGAGAGCTCAAACTCTCCCAAACTGTACTCAGTGGGTCACAGGAGAGAAAAACAATAATATAACACCTTGGAAAATATTAGATAAATGTTCATATATGCACTCTGAAATCACTCTTTACGGGACCACGAACCATGTGCAAAATAGACCTATTGAAAAGTTATGGTGCAATATCGAATCCAGGAGAACAATTTAAAAACTTAAAAGGGCAAGAGACTTTTAAATAACCTTCCTCTTAATACAATGGACATACCTAGTCAACCTCTTTCAGTTTTCAACATGGAACTTAACAAATACCTCTGAAGACCAAGAAAGCTGTAACTCATATGACAGGTTGCGTGCAGCGGCGTTTAACAGCCTGATTGATTAGACCTTCAACCTGAACCTGGACAGAGACCATGCCACCGGGCCATTGATCCTCGAAACCACATGAAGGTAACGATGATCCTGGAAGAATTAAACCTAATGACTTTAATGGAACGCATAAAAAATGGGATAACAAAATCTTAAAAATGTTAAGAATTAATTAATTTGGGAAATAAAAAAAATCTTTAATATACAATGCATATATTAAATTCAAGCAGACCTTTGGAAATGTTAGACAGATTGAGAACAGATTCACAGATTAGACAGAATGAGAAGGAATGAGAAGACGATTATAAACGGAAAGTAGAGAAGATAGGAACAACATCCATCTATAATATAGTGACACAAACAGAGTATAGGAAGCGAGACAATTTAAAGAAGGCAGTCTAATAATACATTCAGAAATTTATGACAATAACCGCATTCACATAGTATCGTAACCATGAAACTATAGCAAAATTTTCATGGGTCAAGGACAACTCTTATTACATACACAGAGCTATTAAATCCTTATTCACATCATGCTTTTAAAACCCAGAAACAATAAATTCTTAAACCTTTGTATCATGAAAACCGAATTTCCCTGTGAATGATCATATGATAATAGCCGCTGTCTAAGGGTTTAACATTCTAGCAATATTGGAATTCAAAACCTGATCCAGTTGGAACAAATCAAGGTTAATATGTAAGGTATTAAAAAACAACGACTAATTAAACCGGACTAAATACAATTTTAAATCAACAAAACAATTGCAATGGAATGCTTTTGATGCACTCCCATCCATGACATGACCAGCAAAGCTGACATAGAGGAACAAAAAGAAAAGGGAAGAAAGAGACTGAAACATAATGGCTTTAGAACAAACTTATTGAAAGGAAATGGTTAAATAATCATACAAAATGTTTTAAAGGAGCAACATTTAACCCGAGAGTTAAAGACCACGAGGAACATGATAGAGTGAAAGTGAGGGAACTCGAGAATTTCAAGAGAAAATTCAAGTGAGAAGGAAAAGGAATTATCAGGAGAAAGCGCTAAGCTATTACGAGTATATAGCTCTTAGAAGGGGTCAGGATAAAAATTTGGGATGGGACGGGGGAAAGGAATGGTGCCCAACCACTTGGAACGCCGACCTGTATACGAGACCGTCGCTCTACCGTCCTGTCCAAATGAGAGTAAATAAAGCGAGGGCGTGAGAAAGGAAGTAGTGAATGAGTAAGGTATGGAGGGGAGTGAGGTGAGAACGAGTGAGCAAGATGAGGGCGAGTGAGTAAAGTGAGATCGATTGAGAAAGATATGGACAAGCGAGTAAAATGAGGTAGAACGAGTAGGGTGAAACAGAACTTTAATGCAATTTAAGATCTGCAAATTCCGCCTTAAATCGCCGAGTTCAGCTTTCTCGAAGGGAATCAAGATATCAACAGAACGCTACATGCTCCAACACCAGTCAAAGCCTGAAATACACCAAGATGAGTCACACAGGTTACATAGTAAAGGCATATACACCCCTCCCCTCACACAACACATGATATATAACAAAGGGGGGGGTATTAAAATATTACAGCGAAGCTGCAGAGTACTGAGAACGATACGTGTTCATATCACTATATACAGCTAAGGTATACAGCGAACGTTGGGGTCAATACACGCACGTATGAACCACTCAATAGGTTCCGGAACTTAATTCGTGTGTAGGGACCGTGAGGCCACGAGGTTGTTGTTGTGTTGTTTTAGATTTAGCTACTCGGAAGAAAGTGTCCAAGTAGAACGGGCTATGGTGAGCCCGTAATTGAGTGCGGTTATTCGCGATAACCTTGTTACTGTGATATTTGGGTCCAAGTTTAAAATGGAGGTGGGGATTCCTCCGTTTTCCCGGTTCATTTTTCGCTTCTGTTTTAGTGCACTGGGTTTTAGTCTTATTTTATTAACATTATCTTTGTGGCGGATGTAGTTTAAGAATGCTCACTAGTTTGTCCCATTCCTAAACGGATTTTCTAATTGTAGTCCGGGTGGAATGAGCATCTAATGCACATTCCACGAGAGTTCAACATACAGTTAAATACCACAGCTGACACCACAGCCGACAAAACAGCTGACACCACAGTTGAAAAAATTGGCTGACAACACAGCTGACAAAACAACCGACACCACAGTTCACACCACACCTGACACCTGTTGGGATCTAACTGTCGAAAACCCAAAACATTTAAGTAGGTTTGTTCTGTGATTGCTTTTCTTATTTTTCTTTGTAATCCAACGGGTTACATTGATTTAATCGATAATATATATATCGAGATACTATGACCATGAGAAGGTCGTCAGTCGTCTCCTCCCACTTAAGGATCATCTACTCTCCAGAATTAGTACCACTATCAAGAACATCGCGTTACTTCAACGCCGACATCTAAATATCAAAGACGGTAACTTCCAAACCTTCAAAGACGTCGACCAGGCCGCTAGGTCCTCGCGTCCACTGGTGAGGGTGGAGCACACTGTAACAGTTGGGTCCAGCTGGTCATACACACACGCGCGACAACTGCATGTCCACGGAATGGAAGGGAGTAGATTACTGTCTCTGCTCATGCTCCAACCAGCACTCACTGCCTCGCCCGGTGATTCTGATTGGCTATCAGAATTCCCGCCACCGGACGAGCCACACCGTGCTGACCGTTAACAACCTTCACGGTCGTTAACCTTGTTCTCACTGTAACATTGAAAACTTTACTATTAAATACCAGTTCCATTCTGATGCGACGCAATAACACGATAAGACTTTCCGTAACACACCACAGCTGACACCACAGCTGACACCACGGCTGACAACACAGCTGACACCACAGCTGACACCACCGCTGACACCACAGCTGACACCACAGCTGACAACACGGCTGACACCACAGCTGACAACACGGCTGACACCACAGCTGACACCACGGCTGACACCACAGCTGACAACACGGCTGACACCACAGCTGACACCACCGCTGACACCACCGCTGACACCACAGCTGACAACACAGCTGACAACACGGCTGACAACACAGCTGACACCACTGCTGACACCACAGCTGACACCACAGCTGACACAACAGCTGACAGCACGGCTGACAGCACGGCTGACACCACAGCTGACAAAACGGTTGACAACACAGCTGACAACATGGTTGTCAACACAGCTGACAAAACGGTTGACAACACAGCTGACAACACAGCTGACAACATGGTTGTCAACACAGCTGACAACACATCTGACAGCATGGTTGACAACACAGCTGACAATAAAGCTGACACCACAGCTGACAACACAGTTGATAACACAGCTGACACCACAGCTGACAACACAGATGACAACACACCTGACAACACAGCTGACAACACAGCTGACACCACAGCTGACACCACAGCTGACAAAACGGTTGACAACACAGCTGACACCACGGTTGACAACACAGCTGACACCACAGTTGACACCACAGCTGACACCACAGCTGACAAAACCGTTGACAACACAGCTGACAACACGGTTGACAACACAGCTGACAACACGGTTGACACCACAGCTGACAACAGAGCTGACAACACAGCTGCCAACACGGTTGACAACCCAGCTGACAACACAGCTGCCAACACGGTTGACAACACGGCTGACAACACGGTTGACAACACGGTTGACAACACAGCTGACAACACAGCTGCCAACACGGTTGACAACACAGCTGACAACACGGTTGACAACACAGCTGACAACACGGATGACAACACAGCTGCCAACACGGTTGACAACACAGCTGCCAACACGGTTGACAACACAGCTGACAACACGGTTGACAACACGGTTGACAACACAGCTGACAACACGGTTGACAACACAGCTGCCAACACGGTTGACAACACAGCTGCCAACACGGTTGACAACACGGTTGACAACACAGCTGCCAACACGGTTGACAACACAGCAGACAACACAGCTGACAACACAGCTGACAACACGGGTCACTAAGTGCAGTAAGCCATAAATCACGGAGCAATTCATCCTGCAAAATCCGCAGAGGAAAGTCATTTTGACATCACTCGTGCGATGTTGCCGGAATCGTCATATATATTCAATATTTCCTACTGAGTGAAACTGGAGAGGGAGAGTCACTCGTCCTTTGATGCTTCACGCCGTATGTGAGAGCAGAGAATGCTGGCAGCGTGGAAGAGAAACACCGAGACAGGAGAAGAGAGTATCGGCAGGAGACTCAGGGAACGCAGGGCATTATAATGATCAAATAATAAAGTTACATTATAGGAGAGAGTACGGACACCGACGCTAACATTACGGAAACACTATACCAGAGATTTATTCACCAAATTTAACAGAGATGACTTTGAATTTTTGGAAACTGGAAACTATGGCACTTCACTCACGTCTCTGGTTTCTTCTCACCTTCAACTCCCTGACCTACACCTCGTTCATGTCTTCTCCTTCACTTCCTACATTTCTCCTCCTTCACTTCGCTCATTTCTTCTCCCTTACCTTTACCTATCTCATGTCTTCTCCCCTCACATTCATTTTCCTCGTGTCTTCAATCTCACCATCACCTCCCACACCTTAATCTCACACATGTCTTCTCCCTCACCTTCACCTTGCACACAGTGAAGGGGTTGAGGGCCGGCGAGCTGCAATGTTTTACATTAATTTGGGAGGGTTAAACAAGCAATATCGAGGTGAAAAAGTATATAGTATACATTACATAAATACATACATTTTATATATTTAAAAAGAAGTGTCGGGGCTCACATTAAGGCTGTTGTTGACAACAGCCTTAATGTGAGCCCCGGTATGTACAAGTTGGATCCCTATTTAAGTCTCAATATAGCACGTCAAAACAATATAGCAATCATTTAACACGTTTGGCACTTGGAGATATTAATAGGAGCTGCCTCGTATGGGCCAATAGACCTTCTGCAGTTACCTTCTTTCTTATAATTCCTTTCCTCCACTTATTTTTGGTGGTCAGGTGATCTGCCCAGGCGGATATAAAGGTCTGATCAGCAATGTTTTCTTATCTTCATTCTACTTTTCTCTGATGAAGGCGAATTAGCCGAAAACGCGTTAAACATTTTCTATTTTTAACATGTGGTTATTCTGAATATATATATATATATATATATATATATATATATATATTATATATATATATATTATATATATATATATATATATATATATATATATAGGGGGGTACCACCTCTGGTGCAATTATAGGGACCCACAGCCTCAGAGAAGGGAACACAGAGCATTCAGGGAAAAACTTGCCATTTAACTCTGAATACATGAGGGTGTTCGCTTCTCCTACCACCCCCCTTTTTTATGGTGTACACTTTATTAAGCAAGGTTATACAGTTACATATCTGATTGTATACAAAAAATGAGCATTAAGAGGACACAAAAATAGTTCGCTTCCTAGAGGCTGTAGATTTCCTCGAACTCCTCCGACGTTGGGCAGGAACCGAGGATGCAGCGAGCATTCCCCCTCTGGATCGCGACACTGAGGCGCTGAAAGAGAAAACTTGCCGCTCTAGGGTCTCTTGTGGTGTCAATGAGCTTGGAACCAAGATCCTTTAGAAACCTTCTTGCACTCTCTCCCCATGGGCCTAGGGTCTCAGACCCTATTGGAACGAAGTTGTACCGATGATCTAATTGCCTATACTTGGCTGACTTGTCTCTTTCTCTGTGTGTCGCCGCGGCTCCTGCTGTGCCGGCAGAGAGGTTGATGTATGTGGCTGCCAGGGTGGATACGCAAGTATAGTCCCATGCCAACTGTCTGCCACCCTTCCACGGACGCAGTGTGATTCCGTCTGGTCGGCCGGCAAAGCTAACAGAGTCACGGTTCAGAAGGTTGCGGGGCTCTCTCTCCGCTGGACACTGGGCAGAGGCAAGGCTTCTTTTAATGATGTCGTTTACTTCGTCGTGTCTAGTGTGCCAACCACCAGATTTTCCACAGTGCAGGCCATGCAATCCATATTCGTCAGCATCTGCCTCGCCGCAAATACACCTATGAACAGTGTGGATAGGGGCAGCAAGACGGAGAGCGACTGCAATACGGAGCTCCTGCGGATCAAGACGTGTGCCTGTCGCAGACATAGGGACTGCCAAAAGGAAGTCCCCTGCATGGGGAGCCTGCACAGCTGTGAGGCGTGCACGATCACTGGGGGTTGTTGCTGCCTCCAGCAAAGCTGTGGCTTCTTTGTCTGCAATGGGGCTGTCCCAACTGGATTGTTTCTTGGCTTTCGGCATGGCTGGTCTGAGTGCTGGGTCTGCCATGGCACCCCATTTCGTGTCGCATTCCGTGTAGTGGGGGTCCTGTATCCCCGCTACATCACTGAGGGTGTCAGGTAGAATTTCCTTAACCAGGTCATCTGATGCTGAGGAGGAAGACAGGAAGGCTGGGACAGCAATTTGGGTGGCAGTGCGGACACCCATNACGGCATCAACATGGGTTCAGGAATGGAGTCCTGCCTCACAGGATTAATTGAATTCTACGACCAGGCACAAAAAATCAGGCAAGAACGAGAGGGGTGGGCAGACTACGTAGTTTGCATTCCCAGAAAGCCTTTGACATATTACACACAAGAGGCTAGTGAAAAAGCTGGAGATGCAGGGCAGGAGTGTAAGGGAAAATTCTCCACTGAATAAGGGAGTACCTAAGTAACAGAAGATAGCGAGTCACTGAGGGGCGAGGCTCGATTGGCGAGGAGTCACCAGTGGAGTCCCGCAGGTCAGTCCTTGGACCATATGTTTCGATGTGTAAATGATCTCCCAGAGGGTATAGAATTGTTCCTCTCATTGTTTGCTGAGCAAAAATTATGAGGAGGATTAAAGCAGAGGAAGACAGTATGAGGCTACAAGATATCCTAGACAGATTGAATAAATGGTCCAACAAATGGCTCCTAAAGTTCAATCCGAGTAAATGTAAGGTAATGAGAATAGGCGTTGAAAACAGGAATCCAGACACATGATACAGAACGTGAGATGAATTACTTCATTTAACGGACAGAGCATAAAATCTAGGAGTGTGATACCAAACCTGTCTCGTGAAGCCCACATAAAAAGAATTACATCTGCGGAATACGTGAGCTGGCTAACATAGAACAGCGTTCAGGAACCTGTGTAAGGAATAATTCATAATCTGTACTTACCATATGTAAGACCAAGCCTGGAATATGCGGCCCGAGACATGGGGGCATAGTATTTTGTTAAGCACAAGCCGAAGCTGGAAAAAGTTCAAAGGAATGCCACTAGGATAGTCCCACAAGTAAAAGGCATGAGTTACGAGGAAAGGTTGCGTGAAATGCACCTCACGACACTGGAAGAAAGAAGAGTAAGGGGAGGACATGATCACTACCTGCAAAATTTCAGAGGAATTGACAGGGGTAGATAAGGATAAACTGTTTAACACGGGTGGTACTCTAACAAGGTTGACACAGGTGGAAACCGAGTACCCAAATGAGCCACAGGGACGTTAGAAAAAACTTTTTCAGTGTCAGAGTAGTTAGTAAATGGAGTACATTAGGCAGTGATGTGGTGGAGGCTGACTCCATACACAGTTTCAAATAGATATGATTGAGCCAGTAGGCGGGAATCTGGTCATCAGTTGATTGACAGTTGAGAGGCGGGATCAAAAAGCCAGAGCTCAAGCCCCGCAAGTCCGCAGCACAACTAGGCGAGTACACACACGCACACCATTGAAGGAAGGGGCCTGGTACCTGGAGATATCGCGCAGGACTTGTAATTCTGTGGCGTGGGTTCGATTCCCGCACAAGGCAGAAACAAATGGGTAAAGTTTCTTTCACCCTGAATGCTCCGTTTACCTAGCAGTAAATAGGTACCTTGGCGTTATTCAGCTGTCACGGGCTGCTTCCGGGTGTGTTGTGTGTGTGGTGTGGGGAAAAAAGTAGTTAGCAAACAGTTGAGAGGCGGGCCGAAAGAGCAAAAGCTCAACCCCCGCAAACATAACTAGGTGAATACACACACACACGCATGCATGCGCGCACACACACAGGAGAGCAGAGAAGAATACCAGAGTGCTATGAATGAATACGTCAGGGGGTGAGAAGAGAGGCAGAAGGGCAAAACTACATAGCAAACAAGGCAAAGATTCAACCTAAATTGCTGCACAGCCACATCAGGAAAAAGATAACATTGAAAGAGCAGGTAATGAAACCGAGGCGATGGACAGATTCACTACAAATGGCAAAGAAGTGAGCGAGGAACTCAATGAGACATTCCAAGAGGTCCTCACATTAGAGCAAGAAGAAGTCCCAGAGATAATCAAAGGAATAATTAACCATGCACTACTACAGGAGTTTGGGATTACCAGTGGGAATATAAGGAAGCTTTTGCTAGAGTTGGATGTGACAAAGGCTACAGGCCCAGATGGAATTTCCCCATGGATACTAAAGGAAGGAGCAGAAGCACTGTGCCTGCCACTCTCCATGGTGTATAACAAATCACTGGTAACAGGTGAACTACCAAACATTTGGATGACGGCAAATGTAGTCCCCTATATTCAAGAAGAGGATAGATAGGAGGCACTGATCTACAGGCCAGTGTCCCTAACTTGCATACCATGCAAGCTGATAGAGAAGATTGTGCGGAAAAAGATAGTGGAACATCTGGAGTGAAGGAACTTTGCGACAACACCAACATACGTTCAGGAAAGGCAAGTCATGCCTCACAGGATTAAATGAATTCTACGATCAGGCAACAAAAATCAGGCAAGAAAGAGAAGGGTGATCCTGGTGACCATCAAGAAACCAGGATCAAGAAACTAACATTATATGGAGGACCTATGGCGATTCCACGACCAAGAGATGGCTTTCTAAATCTTGCTGGAATCAACCTCACTGAGGACCAAATCACTCTCCTAAATCTGGGTATAAACTATCACGTTATGTCCAGACCAAGCGAGATGGCCCGGAAAGTGGAGTTGGAGATCCTGTTGGACGACACATTCGACCTCGAGACGCAAAAGAAGGTTACCACTAAAGACACCTTGCAAGCAGAACTTATTGCAGGAGGAAAGATTCGAGGTAACTACAGAAGCACCATTCTTTCCCCCGAGCTCAAAGCGGCAGCTAAGAGCCTTCGTGAGAACAAGGAGATAGTCGTCAGGAGAGGTGACAAGTCGCCAATATACGTCATTCTTAAAAAAGACGAATAACTGGCGAAAATGAACCTTATACTCTCTGACCAAACTAAATTCCAAAGGGTAACGAAGGACACTACCTCTGTTTCAATTCGGCTGTAAACAGATTGATCGAAACTGTGAACGCCAAGAAATCCGGACTCCACCTACCAAAGGTTATTGGAGAATACAAACCTGGGTATGCGTATGGAAATGTCAAGACCCACAAGCCTGGAAACCCTCTTCGGCCAATCATCAGCCAGATACCCACACATACAGACTGGTGAAGCGACTCAACGGCTTGCTGACTCCTTATGTACCTTTTGCTTTCAGCCTGAAGTCTCCAAAGGAATTTGTTGACTTACTGCAAAGAACACGGGC
Organism: Procambarus virginalis; assembly: GCA_020271785.1. NCBI lineage: Eukaryota > Metazoa > Arthropoda > Malacostraca > Decapoda > Cambaridae > Procambarus > Procambarus virginalis. Next base: position 4,108,156 of record WNGS01165339.1, read on the forward strand.
CACAGGAATAAGAGCCTCGTTGGACGTAGAATTTAACAACGTGCCTGTGGATGAAACAATTGGGATGATAGCGGACAGAGCGTATCGTGATCCCGCTTGTACTGCTCTTGACATACCAGAAAACATTCTAAGGAAACTACTCCAAGCTTGAACTAAAGAGGCACCCTTCTTGAGCCCAGATGGGCACATGTATAAGCAAGTAGATGGGGTCGCCATGGGTTCTCCCCTAGGTGTCCTGTTTGCGATCTTCTACATGGGTACCATCGAACAGAAGGTCTTAGTTGACATGGACTCGAAACCTGCCATATACTGCAGGTATGTTGATGACATTTTTACACAAGTATCTGATGTCAGACGTCTGCAGGAGCTGAAGGAGGCATTCGAGCAGAATTCTGTGACGAGTTTCATTTACGAGATGGAGAAGGATGGGAAGCTTCCCTTTCTAGATGTAACAATCACGGAAAGGGGTAGAGGCTTCCACGCTGCAGTCTACACTAAGGAAGCAAACATAGGAATGTGTCTCAATGCCAATAGTGACTGCCCAGACTGGTACAAGAGGAGTGTTGTCAATGCTTATGTCGACCATGCTCTCAGCCACAGCACAGGATGGAATGAAGTCAACGAGGAACTCTGTAGGGTAAGGCAGGTCCTAGTCAACAACGGCTTCTCTAATGGTTTTGTTGAAGACATCATAAGAAGAAAGGTAAAACGCCATGCAACCTCTGAAGAGTCAACTAAAACAACACATGTACCCCCTATTAGACCATTTTACAGGAACTTCTTCTTGACAGCTCGGAAAACGGAGGAAAGGGTCCTGAAAGATATTGTTGATAGGAACATTATCCCGACAGACAAAAATTGGAAAATACTATTGACGATTTACAATAAAACCAAAAAAACGGCCAACTTACTCATGAAAAACTCTCCAGACACAAAGCAGAATGCCTTGAAAGAGAAACGTCGTCTATGCCTTCAAATGCCCACTTGGAGACTGTAAGCCCCCAAAGAATTCAGTATATAGGCAAGACAAAAACGTCTCTTTCCAGGCGATTAACAATGCATAAGCAGCAGGGCTCCATAAAGGGACACAATCTCCTCTCACAACCAGACCATCACCAGAGAAGTCTTAACTCTCATATCCAACTAATGCCCATTGTTTCGTGTTCTGTATTGTATTTGTCAGAAGTTTGTTCACCTCATCCAAAACTGTTGCACCATATCACCTCACCCAAATGCGAGTAAAAGTAAGATGGATAAGCTGTTTAGTGTTAGTATAAGTAAAACTCTGTTTAGTGTTTTCAGGTTACAGTTGTGTGTGTAAACTAAAGTCTTTGAAAATGTAATAAGTTATTGCGAAACGCGTTCAAGCGTCGCGTCAGACTAGAATTAAAAATGAATTTTGGAGAATTGATTTTTCAATTACCATCGACAGTAAAAAGAAACAAAGAAAATTCGTGTTAGAATTATTAATCTCACTTTTTCGGTCATATTTAACAACATATGTTTACAAGAAAGACTTACCAAAGTATACTAATTATATACATATTATATATATATATATATATATATATATATATATATATATATATATATATATATATATATAATTAGTGACGAGAAAAATAGGTGGTATTGCAGCTTCTGTAGGCAGATGGAATGCCAGTCACACAAAAACAATTGTAAGAAAAAAGGGAAAAAAAGTTAAACTGCAAGTTTTTCACAGTGCGGTAAACTGTAGGATAAAGCAGAGGGAAAAACATTTTAAAAACTTTACTTTGATAGAAAAATTAAATTAAACAAATTACAAAACAAAATATCCAGGCTTGGCTCTAATACAAAGTGTGCAAAACAAACAAGATGAATAATCAAATTTATGTTACGTTAATGTGCAAATAAAATATGGTGAAGGAATACTGTGAATCAAACTGAATAGCTCTGTTACCACACCAGGGTATGTCAACAGGTATACTCGGCGGAGCACCCAGGAGTAATCTGAACTGTAGTGGGCTAGGTAGCCCTATATCAACACGATAACGGCCGTGCAGATGGCGCTGGTGACTTCTTTAACTATTAACCGGCTCTCTTAAACTGCTTGTTTCGGATGGTGTGAGCTCCCAGCGACCCAGGTGGGAGGTGGGGTGACGGGCAGTGGTTAAGGGGGGGAGACTGGTAGTACTGTCTATAGACGTCTGAAAGTAGTTATTGTTGTTGCTGCAGTACTTAAATATATAGATGTGGTATGGGTAGAATAGGGGATGATGGAGCAGGCCGAATCTCATCCTAGAGATTTTACTGTGACAAAATATATATAATTACATATAGATGCAAAAATTATGAAACGGATTAAGATGGAGGACGATAGTATGAGGCTACAAATGGCTACTAAAGTTCAACCCGAGTAAATGTAAGGTAATGAAGCTAGGTGGAGGAAACAGGAGGCCAGACACAGGATACCGAATGGGAGATGACGTCCTTCATGAAACGGACAGAGAAAAAGATCTAGGACTTGATATTACACCAAACCTATCTCCTGAAGCCCACATAAAAAGAATAACATCTAAGGCGTATGCAGGGCTGGCTAACATCAAAACCGCCTTTGGGAACCTGTGCAAGGAATCATTCAGAACCTTGTATACCACATATGGAAGAACAATCCTGGAGTATGCAGCCACAGCATGGAGCCCGTACCTTGCTAAGCACAAGACGAAGCTGGAATAAAGTTCAATGGTATGCCATTAGGCTAGTACCAGAACTAAGAGGCACGAGTTACGAGGAAAGGCTGCGTGAAATGCACCTTACGACATTGGAAGGCTGAAGAGTAAAGGGAGATATGATCACTACCTACAAAATTCTCAGACGAATTGAAAAGGTTGAAAAAGATAAAATTAACGCGGGTGGAACGCGGACAAAGGGACACAGGTGGAGTGAGAACCCAAATGAGCTACCAGGTACCTCTTTACTGCTATGAGAACAGCGACATCAGGTGTAGGACATGTTTCTGCCTAATCCAGGAATCAAACCCGGCTTCGTGGACTGTGATGCCATAATGCTGTGTGTGTGTTCGTGTGTGTACTCACCTATTTGTGCTTGCGGGGGTTGAGCTTTGGCCCCGCCTCTCAACTGTCAAACAACTGATGTACAGATTCCCGAGCCTACTGTGTTCTATCATATGTACATTTGAAACTGTATGGGGTCGGCCTTCACCACATCACTACTTAATGCATTCCACCTGTTAACTACTACGACACTAACTACTATGTGTGTGTGTGTGTGTGTGTGTGTGTGTGTGTACTCACATAGTTGTACTCACCAAGTTTTGTTTGCGGGGGTTGAGCTCTGGCTCTTTGGTCCCGCCTCTCAACTGTCAATCAACTGGTGTACAGATTCCTGAGCCTATTGGGCTCTATCATATCTACATTTGAAACTGTGTATGGAGTCAGCCTCCACCACATCACTTCCTAGTGCATTCCATTTGTTAACTACTCTGACACTGAAAAAATTCTTTCTAACGTCTCTGACTCATCTGAGTACTAAGTTTCCACCTGTGTCCCCTTGTTCGTGTTCCACCCGCGCTAAAGAGTTTGTCCTTGACCACCCTGTCAATTCCCCCGAGAATTTTGTAGGTGGTTATCATGTCTCCCCTTACTCTTCTGTTTTCCAGGAACGTGAGGTTCAGCTCCCTTAGCCTTTCCTCGTAACTCATTCCACTCAGTTCCGGGACCAGTTTGGTGGCATACCTCTGAATCTTCTCTAACTTCGTCTTGCGTGTTCGTGTGTGTGTGAAGAGACGTGATCCCATCCTAGTTACTGTTATTGTTAATCCTATTTCCTGTTAACTAGTAACTAGGATGCGATCCTAGTTACTGTTCCGTCAGTGAGGGACCAGTAACAGTAAGAGGTGGTGCAGGAATGTGCCCCACGATCAATAACTGTTGCCAGCAGCGCCCTCACCTAGAACAGTGCTGGATTACTGCCGCTCGTCGCCTCCCGTGCTGCGATGCTCGTTCCTGGGGGGGGGGGGGGGCGCGTGAATTTAACAGTCAGTTTAGTTCTGTGTTGGGATATTCGTGCAAACAGGTGTGGAGGGAGGGGGTGGGGGAGATGCATGTATTCTACACTCACAATCAAGAATTTAGGGTTCGAATCCAGGGCTGGACAAAAAATAGTTGCGTGCATTTCCTATCACCTAATGCACCTGTTAACCTAGTATGAAATAGGTACCCAGGTAATTAGTCAACCTGTTGTGGGGTTGCATCCAAGGGTCAGTAATTCGACTGAGGCTTATACCAAGGCCTCTCCTCCCCCCTAACTTGTACTGTATGTATAAACTGCTTGCCTGTCCCCCGACCAATAATTTATAATTATAATTATTAAACAGTGGTGTTAGATAACGTCACACCTTCCATGTTTTTTAACAGTAAGTTATATTTCATATCGGGATGCTCATTGTCCGGTGGGGGGGTGGGGGGGAAGGGGGCGGGAGAGTCATTGTTGACAAGGAGAAATATGAAGGGTTGTTTGTGGCACACGTTGTGGATAAGCAAACCTTGCTGTGTTTTAGGAGGCAGTGGAGGCCGACTCCTCTCATGGAGGAGGAGGCAGTGGAGGCCCTGACTCCTCTCATGGAGGAGG
>WNGS01165339.1:4137179-4150000 GCA_020271785.1 Procambarus virginalis
ATATGCTAACAACCCTGCTAACTTCTGTAGTTTACGCTATTCCGTTACTTTCTCCAGTGGTTTACCTATAATATTTCACAAATTTGCCATCCAAGATTCAGTTAGTATAACCTGCAATTTTCTACTAGTTTTCTCTGCGAAACGCCATTAGTTTGTAATACTCCATTAGTTTACCTTGTGAGATTCCATTAGTTTACCCTACGAGTTTCCATTTTCTAGCTGGAGGCTGTCGCCTCGTTGCTATGGCAACTACAGTGATCGACATCTTCCTGCAGTTCAACAGATCCAAATAAAAAAATAAGTTATCTGGGTGACAGAGATGAGGTCGTGTGGTAATGACTTATTTGGTAAGGGAAATTAGCCAGCGTTGGTTACTTCAGTGGTGGCAGAGAGTCTGCGTTTTAATCATACAGGATATACAACGGAGTGGAAGAGCGTATAGGGGCGCCCCGTGTATAGCGTTGTGTATAGAACCCATGGTTACAAAAAGGGACAAAATATTCTTTGCGTATTTGATTAGTATTTCGGCGGATATATATATTCCTTGATTACGTAGGCACTAATTCACATATTTCAGTGTAATTTGTTTCCTTGCAGGCGAGAGACGGGTTTTGTGTGCGTTTACTTATCCTGCCTGCAGGATGGCGCTGTTAGCTCTTGGACTCCGCCTTTGTAACCGTCGGTTTCTAATGTACTGACTCCCGACTTCTTTTCCTCCTATCATATCTACTACACATTCCCAGGAAGCAGCCCCTAGCGTTTGTCTAACTCCTAGGCACCTATTTACTGTTAGGTGAACAAAGGTCATCAGGTGAATGAAACTCTGTACATTTTCTTTCTGCCTCGACCGAGAATGGACGCCGGGCCCTCAGGATTGCGACCTCTAAACTGAGTATTCACCTATTTGTATTCACCTAGTTGTGCTTGCGGGGATTGGGCTCTGCTCTTTCGGCCTGCCTCTCATTTGGCAATCAATAAACTGTTACTAACTACTAATTATTATTTTTTCACACACACACAGAATTAGGGGGGACATCACCACATTCAGATTCTCAAGGGAATCGACAGGGTTGATAAAGACAGGCTATTTAACACAAGGGGCACACGCACTAAGGGACACAGGTGGAAACTGAGTGCCCAAATGAGCCACAGAGATATTAGAAAAAACTTTTTTAGTGTCAGAGTGGTTGGTTGACAAATGGAATGCATTAGGAAGTAATGTGGGTGGAGTCTGACTCCATACACAGTTTCAAGTGATAGAGATAGAGGCCAATAGGCTCAGGAACCTTTACACCTGTTGATTGACGGTTGAGAGGCGGGACCAAAGAGCCAGAGCTCAACCCCCGCAAGCACAACTAGGTACTCACCTAGTTGTGCTCACCTAGTTGTGCTTGCGGGGGTTGAGCTCTGGCTCTTTGGTCCCGCCTCTCAACCGTCAATCTACAGGTGTACAATTTCCTGAGCCTATTGGGCTCTATCATATCTACACTTGAAACTGTGTATGGAGTCAGCCTCCACCACATCGATTCCAAATGCATTCCATTTGTAAACCACTCTGACACTAAAAAAGTTCTTTCTAATATCTCTGTGGCTCATTTGGGTACTCGGTTTCCACCTGTGTGGGTGAGGTGAGTACAACTAGGTGAGTACACACACACAGGGAGCAGCCCGTAAGTAAGTAATTATCAAAAGAAGGCACCAAACCGGTAAGGCTAAGTAGCACCATCAAAATGTGTGGAATAATCAGAGGGCGCTAAATATCACCAAGGATGCCAATACGAGAACAAAAAAGCATAAGGCGAACGATATCAAAAGTATCCGAGTCGCCAAGAATTCTATTGAGGGACAGGTGACCGCGAGCGGCAGTCGGAAAGCAAGACACACGCTCGTCCTGGAAGTCAGGACATTCAAGAAGGACATGCACGACCGTAAAAGGAACAATGCAATTAGGACAATAAGGAGCAGGGCGGCGCTCCATCAATTGACCATGGGTTAAGCGGGTATGGCCAATACGCAACCTCGCCAGAGCCGTTTCCCATCGCCGGTTACGGTGGTAGGAGGACGGCCACAAAGGAAACACAACATTTAAGAGTACGTAGTTTGTTACTGGTGACAGACGACCAAGAAGCCTGCCAATGGGTAATGATGGAGGAATGGATAACCGGGTCAAATTCAGAATATAGAATACCTTTACGAGAGATGGGACAAGAGCGGACAGCTTCCTTGACGGCAGCATCCGCACACTCATTTAGCACAAGGGGCACACGCACAAGGGGACACAGGTGGAAACCGAGTGCCCAAATGAGCTACTGAGATATTAGAAAGAACTTTTTTAGTGTCAGAGTGGTTGACAAATGGACTGCATTAGGAAGTGTTGTGGTGGAGGCTGACTCCATACACAGGTTTCAAGTGTAGATACGATAGAGCCCAATAGGCTCAGGAACCTGTACACCTGTTGATTGACGGTTGAGAGGAGGGACCAAACAGCCAGAGCTCCATCCTCGCAAACACAACTAGGCGAGTAAGTGAGTACACACCAATATGGCTGGGAACCCAACAAAACTCAACCGACTTAAATTTACTGTGAACAAAAAACAGCCAATGCTGGATCTTGACAACTACTCGATTAACCGGATTAAGGACCCGAGAGCCATGAGGGCACCTACGAGAGTCAACAACAACTACAAAGGAAGACTGACACGAGAAAGCAGGAGACGAACGAGCATAGAGAATAGCATAAAGCTCCGCTGTGAAGATGCTAGTCGCCGGAAGTAAGCGACACATGTAAGTGCGATCAGGAAAATAACAGATAGCCAACACCGCTCCGCAGACTTAGACCACATCGGTGAAGACAGAACGGAGCGGAGTGAGAGCAAAGTGCTCAAAGAAAAGGAGTTTTAGAACCGTAGGAGGAGTATAAAGCTTTAGTGATGCGGGTCAAGGATGTACAAAACTGCGGGTACAAACGGAATGGGGACTCTCCACGGGCCAATGAAGGAACAACACAGGAGAAAATTAGAAATACGAACGGAAAGAGTAATCCTGTAAGCGAGATAACCGGACAGAAAGAGGGCGGTGGTGAGGAGGACACAGGAATTGTAGGAGGGGGTAAAAGTTAAACAGACAGAGGCGAGAGGAAGGAGTGTTAGTAAGGACCCGCCGCAAGATAGCGAAGACAGTAGCAATCACAGCGGTCCTGGAGAGACAGGAAGCCAGTATCAACATACAAGCTAAGGAGGGGAGTCGAACGAAAGGCACCAGAACTGAGGCGCAACCCAGTTATGGGCAAAGCATCAAGACAGCGAAGAGTAGATGCGAGAAGCAGACGAGATTAGCAGGGCAACCATAATCGAGCCTAGACAGGACGAGAGAGGAAGATAAAGCAAGGAGAGTGTGCCTATCCGCTCCACCAAGATTATGGACAATACCCGAAGGAGGGCAAGGGCCTTAGTGCACTCATCACGGAGGTAAGAGATATGGGGAGACCAAGACAAAGAGAGTGTCAAGTAATAACCCCCAAAAGGTTCGCAGTTGCAGTTCTTTGCTTGGTGGCGCATTTGCAGTTCTTTGCTTGGTGGAGCATATGCCGTTCTTGGATGGTGGAGGCATGTGCAGTTTTTGCTTGGTGGAGCATGTGCCGTTCTCTGCTTGGTGGAGCATGTGCCGTTCTCTGCTGGTGGAGCATGTGCCGTTCTCTGCTTGGTGGAGCATGTGCCGTTCTCTGCTTGGTGGAGCATGTGCCGTTCTCTGCTGGTGGAGCATGTGCGTTCTCTGCTTGGTGGAGCATGTGCCGTTCTCTGCTTGGTGGAGCATGTGCCGTTCTCTGCTTGGTGGAGCATGTGCCGTTCTCTGCTTGGTGGAGCATGTGCCGTTCTTTCCGTAACTTGACACAGAATAACTTCATCTAATTAACCTAGCTTAATCTAACCCAACTGTCATAGCCTATAATTTTCAAATCCAACCAAACATAACCTATTCGTACCTATTCTAAAATTACCTGACCTAAACTAATCTATTATAGTTTACCATAAACTTAACCTGAGCTAACCAAACCACTTACCTAACCAAACCTAGTATATTTAATCCAAGCTAATGTAGCTTCACTTAACAAAACCTAAGCTAACTTAACAAAATCTAACCTTACTTAACCTTACCACAACTAACAAATTCTAAGTTAATTCTATTAATTAGAACTTACAACAAATATGTGGAATAGCTCTTGGTACCAGTGGCACCGATCGTTACAACTTGTAATTATTACAGTCATCGATCTTTACATTCATCAAAGAGTGGTGTCACTCCGTGTTGTAATGCACAAGGAACCTGATAATTGTGTAGCACAGGGGGATCTCTCCTGCAGCGTCTGCAGTAGTCGTGGCCTCGCTCCTTCAGACGGGCCTCACCACAAGCTTCACAACCTCTCTAAAATAGTTTTTCCTCCAGTAAAGGTAAGTCCCCCATGTGCCTCACTGTGTCCCTCTCCGGGGAGGGAGAGACACACCGCTGGACTCCTTCGATGGAAAAATCGATAGCTCCTGGGATTCATGTTCTCGTCTCTTTCTGTCTGCTCCTCTCTTTCTCTTCTGTCAAGAATGCTGGGTAATATAAAGTAAAAAGATCACGTCACAGAGTAAGAAATAGCTGTAATTTGGTGGTGGTTATTTTGCTTCCACCTGAGTCTCCCAGCGTGTGTGGACCTTCCTAACGTGCTCTGCGAGAAGTGCTTGCGGGAGGTCCAACTTGGTTCCTGGCTGGCCATCCAGCTCTTAGATTAATGCGATAACTCGATTTTTACGCTTTTGTCAAACATACGTTATAACATTTTGTTTTGGGTAATCTTCAAGAGCGTCTTCGACGGACTGATTTCTACTAGTGACGACTCTTAACACATAACAAAGTTATTTTTAATATCTCCGTAACTCTTCCGCGTCTCTAGTCTCCATATAAACTCCCTTGTTTTAACGTTCCCAACTTTAAACAATGTTGCTCTCTCTACTGTGTCGGTTTAACTTAGAGGTTTATATGTCGCTATCAAGTTCCCCCCGTGACTCCTATCCTCCAGCGTGGTTCAGTTCAGTTGCATCAGCCAATCCTTGTAGTTCAAGCCCATTTGCTCAGAAACGAACTGTGTTGCACATCTTTTGACGCTGTATCCTGTTTTTCTCAGGCGAGAGTTCCATGCTGATGCTGCATATTCAGGATTATGCCTCATGATGTATGTAGGGCTTCTAAAGGCATCTTTGTCCTTCAGGCACAGTATATTATTAGAGCGTTGACATAGAAAGAATCTTAACCTTTGTGGTCAATATTCGTACAGTTGGTTGCCTCTCTCCATGATGATAACACTGCTCTATTCCTTTGCTTCCCCCTTGAGGGGTACCCCTCCCCCTCACTCACTTTAACATTCTTCATATTACTCCAATTGGTGCATTGCAACCAATATTTACTAACGCTACCAAGTAGTTAGAATAAGTACTGACATTTTCGTAGGATGAATTCATATTTGCGAGTGTGTATGCACCTATTTGCGCTCAGCTATTTGTGCCTGCATGATCGAGCTCTAGCTCTTAGACTCCGCTTTTCTAACCGTTGATGCTCTAATGCAATAATTCCTGGTCTATTTCCTTATAACCTGTTTTTAAAGTTATGAATGAAATTAGCCTCTACAATCGGCTCCTTTAGGTCGTGTTTGTGCACCTGTATGCCTGTGTGCGTGTGGAAATAGTTGGAGGTCTCAGGCAACAGGGTAATATTACAGCAGCACGACACGTAACAAACTCCATAACCACCCAATTCCACTGTGGAAAAACAACCCGCTTTGCCCAGGAGAGCTTTTCGTATTTTTGTAATTGCTAAGTGGAGTGCGTCTTTAAGTGCTGGTTGCTCCTTAATGGGCCTTTACTGCCTCACTTCCAAAAACAAAAATGAGGAACATTCCTTTTTCAGTTTTTATTTGTAAGAGTTGGCTTCGCATAACTTATATTTGTAGGGGCAGCTATTGAGGTGTGAGGAGCTGGTGAGGTGTTGGTGAGGAGCTGGTGAGGTGTTGGTGGAGATGTAACGAATAAGAGAAACGAACGGAAGGAAATGAGCTTCAGAGAAACCTTCAATATAGAGTAAGTGCATGGACAGATAGAATCTAGTAAAGATTCTAGAGAAAGTGGACTTGAAATGGACCATTAAAAACAAAGGAGAAGATAGACCATATCAACACTTTCGGCAGCTTCCTCCATGGGAAGAATTGATTCTAAAGATAATCATTGAATGATTACCAGTTAAAAATCAGCATGTGACCCGCAGAAACCCAAAACAGTCATAGAACAACAAATGGAAACCATCTCAAGACCGACTACGACTCACATCTTCACAGACGGATCAGTTGATCACGATAGAGGTTCTGCTGGGGCAGTAGTTTACACTACCAACCATGAAGCTTACTGGAGCATGAATAGTGGGTGCACAACATTGCAGACAGAATTATATGCCCTGAAACAGACCATAAACTATACAATTGAGAATAATTCACATGATGCCATCATTCATACCGACTCTAAATCTTCGCTCCAGGCATTGTTATCCAGCCAACACAGAGATAATATACAACTCCTCACAAAAATACAACATATAGGAAAAGAAGTCTTTAATCTAGGGCTGTCAATCACCCTAAATTGGATACCAAGTCACACTGGCAAAGATGGTAATGAAAAGGTAGACTCACTAGCAAAAACTGCCCTGCTCTACCTGCTGTACAGGTTCAAATACCTCCAAGTTTTTCACAGATTCAGGAGCAAAACGAGAAGAAAATACTCCCAACTATCAAAAGTCGCCAGAGAGCAAAAGCAGCTGAAGGAAGATCCACTGCGATATGTTACGAACAAGCCACTGGGTACTACTCTTTCAAGCCTGACAAAAAGATATCTAGAGACATTGCAGTAGCCATACACAGACTCAAACTTGGTTACAAGTGCTGCTGGGAGGTAATAAACCCAATAGTTAAAAAGTGTCATATCTGTGGAACAGAAGCAGAGGCGCTACTACTGCACTACTTACTGGAATGTGAAGCTATTGAAGCCCTGCGAATCAAAATAAACATTAATCCAAGAACAGCAGCTGCATGAGATGCACATTCCACAGCCACTACAATGATTAGAAAAGCAGTTAAGGACTCACTAGTGAACTTTCTGCACCTACATTCGCCACCAAGATAATGTTATTAAAACACGTCTAAAACAGAAGCGGGAAAGAAACAGGGAAAAAGAGGAAACCCCACCTCCATTTAAAACTTCGACCCAAATATCAGAGTAACAAGGTTATCGCAAATAACCGAACTCAGTTACGGGCTTACCATAGCCCGTGCAACATGGACATTTCGTTCTGAGTAGCTAAATCAAAAACAACAACAAACAAACGAAATGAAAATTGAAGAAATGAGTGAGGGGTTTGGGGTGAGGGAGGCAGTTGGGAGAAGTAAGGAGTATGGGAGAAGCGAGGAGTGTGGTAAGGTGAAAGGGAAAGTTTGAAAAAGAGTTTGGATTGAGAGACGGAGGACATGGAGAGCAGTAGAAAGTAATAGAGTAGCAGAAAAGGTAGAAGAGTAGAAAGAAGAAGTGGAATGTAGATGCGTAGAAAGGTAGAAATAGAAAGGGCTGCCACCATCCATTCTAAAAACATTACATCTAAGACAAGGAATGGAGCTTGTCTGTACTCTAGGCTGTTATCAAATGCATCTGCTGTAAGCATGTACTCATACTCTCTAAGCCAGTACACTCAGAGTGCGCTACACTCTAGCTTGCAATATCTCAGAAAATCCAATATCTTGGGGAACAAGTTAAAGACAGTTTTAATAATAAATTCATAAATTATATATTTAACACGATAAGTATCATAATTCAGGCAATTTAACTTAATGTTCACTATGTCACGATTAATATAAAATGTGAGTCAAAACACAAGACATTGAGACCACTACGACTGTCTGCCCCTGAAATCACACAACACTTTCAATTGGAAACATCAAATTTGTCACCTTAACGTTCAACTCATCAAGTCTCTGAGCCTAAGTTGGATAGAAGGGAGGGGGGGGGGGGGTACAGTTGACAGGCAGAGTCCCCCTTCTAGCCTGGGGAGTCCAGTCTGGCGGCTGGAGCCTCGGGAACTCGCTCCTTCAAACTTCTGTGTCTGCTCTACTGTATCTCTGCTGATGCTGTATGCTCTCGAATGTACAGTTACCCTGGGTATTTATGCAGGAACCGGGTGTAAAGCTGTAGATAGTCTCAGGCCACCTACCTACCGCGCCTGGACACCGGCTTGTTTGATAAAAAGACACCACCAACCGTCTGCAATTATCAGCTTAGTAGAAGCAGTGTCGGGTTTTCCGACAGGTGAGGAGCTGGTGAGGTAATGGTGAGGAGCTGGTGAGGTGTCAACGAAGAGAGGAAGTTGTACTTCTTACCCATATGAACTTGATTTTCTTGGAACACTAAGGCAACAAACACCATCACCTGGGCCCCAACACAGTGTCTCATAAGTGTTGCACTGTGACTTTTTTTACTCCTACTTTCACTGTAATTTTGTTACGACCGTACTTGCACTGCAATGCAATTACTACTATTCTTTCACTGTAACCTAGTTACTACCTTATATCACAGTGTATCCTTTATAAATATTACAGTATTTACTCTTGTAAATTTTCTCTGCTATACCATAATGCTTATGGTTAACATACCACATATCTTTCTTTCTGCTCTGGAGGCAGATACTGCAAGATTGACCAGTCTTATAACTTTGGCGTTAACAAGAGAGAAATATTTTGCTCCTTGACAGAGTGTTGTAGTGTTACATCAAACAGTGAGTGTATTCACTTAGTTGTATTTTACGGGGGTTGAGCTTTGCTCTTTCGGCCCGCCTCTCAACTGCCAATCAACTGTTTACTAACTACACTAACTACTTTTTTTTTCCCACACCACACACACACACACACACACCCAGGAAGCAGCCCGTGACAGCTGACTAACTCCCAGGTACCTATTTACTGCTAGGTAACAGGGGCATTCAGGGTGAAAGAAACTTTGCCCATTTGTTTCTGCCGGGGGCGGTAATCGAACCCTGTGTTTGTGTGTGTGTGTGAATCGAGTGTGTGTGTGAGTGTGTGAATTGTGTGTGTGTGTGAATCGAACCCTGTGTTTGTGTGTTTGTGTGTACTCACCTATATGTACTCACCTATATGTGTCTGCAGGATCGAGCATTGACTCTTGGATCCCGCCTTTCGAGCATCAGTTGTTTACAGCAATGACTCCTATCCCATTTCCCTATCATACCTGGTTTTAAAATTATGAATAGTATTGGCTTCCACAACCTGTTCCTTAAGCGCATTCCATTTTCCCACTACTCTCACGCTAAAAGAAAACTTCCTAACATCTCTGTGACTCATCTGAGTTTCTAACTTCCATCCATGTCCCCTCGTTCTGTTACTATTCCGTGTGAACATTTCGTCTATGTCCACTCTGTCAATCCCTCTGAGTATTTTATACGTTCCTATCATGTCCCCCCTCTCCCTTCTTCTTTCTAGTGTCGTAAGGCATAGTTCCCCCAGGCGCTCCTCATACCCCATCCCTCGTAGCTCTGGGACGAGTCTCGTTGCAAACCTCTGAACCTTTTCCAGTTTCATTATGTGCTTCTTTAGATGGGGACTCCATGATGAGGCGGCATACTCTAAGACTGGCCTCACGTAGGCAGTGTAAAGAGCCCTAAATGCCTCCTTACTTAGGTTTCTGAATGATGTTCTAACTTTTGCCAGTGTAGAGTACGCTGCTGTCGTTATCCTATTTATATGTGCCTCAGGAGATAGATTAGGTGTTACGTCCACACCCAGGTCTCTTTCGCGCGTCGTCACAGGTAGGCTGTTCCCCTTCATTGTGTACTGTCCCTTTGGTCTCCTATCTCCTAGTCCCATTTCCATAACTTTACATTTGCTCGTGTTGAATTCCAGTAGCCATTTCTCTGACCATCTCTGCAACCTGTTCAGGTCCTCTTAGAGGATCCTGCAATCCTCATCTGTCACAACTCTTCTCATCAACTTTGCGTCATCCGCAAAGTGTGTGTGTGTGTGTGTGTGTGTGTGTGTGTGTGTGTGTGTGTGTGTGTGTGTGTGTGTGTGTGTGTAGTCACCTATTTGTGCTTGCGGGGGTTGAGCTTTGGCTCTTTGGTCCCGCCTCTCAGCTATCAATCAACTGGTGTACAGATTCCTGAGCCTACTGGGCTCTGTCATATCTACATTTGAAACTGTGTATGGAGTCAGCCTCCACCACATCACTGCCTAATGCATTCCATCCGTTAACTACTCTGACACTGAAAAAGTTCCTTCTAACGTCCCTGTGGCTCATGTGGGTACTCAGTTTCCACCTGTGTCCCCTTGTTTGCGTCCTACCAGTGTTTAATAGTTTATCCTTGTTTACTCGGTCGATTCCCCTGAGGATTTTGTAGGTTGTGATCATGTCTTCCCTTACTCTTCTGTCTTCCAGTGTCGTAAGGTGCATTTCCCGCATCCTTTCCTCGTAACTCATGCCTATTAGTTCAGGGACTAGTCTAATGGCATACCTTTGGACTTTTTCCAGCTTCATCTTGTGCTTGACAAGGTACGGGCTCCATGCTGGGGCCGCATACTCCAGGATTGGTCTCACATATGTGGTGTACAAGATTCTGAATGATTCCTTACACAGGTTCCTGAACGCTGTTCTCATGTTAGCCAGCCTCGCATATGCCGCAGATGTTATTCTTTTTATGTGGGCTTCAGAAGAAAGGTTTGGTGTGATATCAACTCCTAGATCTTTCTCTCTGTCCGTTTCATTAAGTACTTCATGTCCTATTCTGTATCCTGATGTCTGGCCTCCTGTTTCCACCGCCTAGTTTCATTACTTTGCATTTACTCGGGTTGAACATCAACAGCCATTTGTTGGACCATTCACTCAGTCTATCCAGGTCATCTTGTAGCCTCGTACTATCATCCTCAGTTTTAATCCTCAGTTTGTATGTGTATGTGTGTGTGTGTGTGTGTGTGTGTGTGTGTGTGTGTGTGTGTGTGTGTGTCGACCGAGGTGTCCCATGTCCAACCATGTGACGTCGCTGTGGCAAGACCGTGGAACTGTCCAAGTTGGAATAACTGTTCTGTTTCCCCACGCTGGCTCCTTGTTTCTGAGGTTAAAGTTTGTTTTCTGAGGTTAAAGAGGTATATATATATATATATATATATTATATATATATATATATATATATATATATATATATATATATATTATTTATTATATATATATTATTTATTATATATATATTATATATATATATTATGTATCCTGGGTACGCACCCAACCTCCGAGGAGCTGGACGAGGTCTTCGAACGCTGATTGTTTAATTGTTATATATTTGTGTGTGTGTGTGTTCTCTGTAAACTGTAGCATTGCAATAAAATAAAACAAAACATACAAAAAAATAATAGGGGTGGTAGGAGAAGAAAAGAATTAAGTATTCGGTGAGAATCCACAAGATCTTCTCTGAATGCTCTTTGTTTTCTTCTTCGAGGATGTGGGTCCCTGCAATTGCACCAGAGGTGGTACCCCTAAAATATATTATATATATTATATTATATATATATATATAATATATATATATTACATATATATATATTACATATATATATATTATATATATATATTATATATATATATATTATATATATATATCTCTGTCTGTCTCTGTCTGTCTCTCTCTGTCCTCTCTCTGTCTCTGTCTCTCTCTGTCTCATCTCTGTTCTTCTACTTCTCTCTCTCTCGTCTCTCTCTCTCTTTCGACTATCGCTGCAAAGAACCGTCGTGGGTGTTTTGTGTGTGACAGCAGTGTTATTTAAGATAACTGACAATGTCTAACTGTTCACGATCAACTTAATCTGTGGCTTAGCTTTGACGTCCAACACCTTGCGTCGGGTAGGTGAGTGGCCCTTCGTGTTCATACAAGAAAGTAGGGATAGTATTTATTTTCATTATTTGATACTAGACATTAACTTACCCAACATCACATGATGTTAATGTTGATAATGTAATTGTAACGAATCACCACAACATAAGCTCTTAATACACTAACCTTAGGTGACCAGAGAGGGAGGAATACACTTTCAGTTATTGGTATTAAGAAACTGACTTATAAAGAAAAAAAGAAGCAATTTAAACTTGTACTCGTCTAGTTGTTTTTACTATGTATACTCATATTACTATGAATGCCTGTATAATTGTACCTTACACTTGAGGTTACCTTAAGGTTCTTCAGTGCTTAGCATCCCCGAGGCCCGGTCGTCGACCAGGACTCCTAGTTGCTGGACTGGTCAACCAGGCTGTCAGACGCGGCTGACAGCATAATGGGCGAGCCAGGAGTCGGGCTACCACATGGTATAAGCAGCTGATAGAGTCCTGATGGGATTGGTTTGCAACCAGGTTATAATATCATAAGGTGTTGAAGTTTATATACCTATATATTGTATGTGAGTGCTATATATATGTTCTGTGTTGTTATTAAATGCTTGTAATGAACAGGTATTTGCCCTTGTCCTAGAGAGGCTCCCAGGAAGTAGAAGAGAGATAGAGAGACAGCACCACAGCTGTGGACAAGGTGGTACAGAGTTATAATTCAAACGAAAGGGGGATTGAGATCATTCCAAATAAGGAGAGAGTGGGGAGTCACAGCGGCTCGAGTTGGGTGTGTACACGTGACAAAGAGACCAGTGTTAGGGCCGCACCCCCTTAAGGTGTGACGCTGATCCCCTCTCAGAGAGTAGG
>WNGS01165339.1:4155438-4174324 GCA_020271785.1 Procambarus virginalis
CCGTTTGAGACCTGAGCGGTACGGGTACCAGCACCTCAGAGGCAGTACCAGCCAACTGAGGCAGTACCAGCCAACTGAGGCAGTACCAGCCACCTGAGGCAGTACCAGCCACCTGAGGCAGTACCAGCCACCTGAGGCGGGTACCAGCTACCTGAGGCGGTACCAGACACCTGAGGCCAGTACCAGCCACCTGAGTGCCGTACCAGCCACCTGAGGCGGTACCAGCCACTGAGCGGTACCAGACACCTGAGGCAAGAGTAACAGCCACCTGAGGCAGTACCAGCCACCTGAGGCAGTACCAGCCACCTGAGCAGTACCAGCCACCTGAGGCAGTACCATCCACCTGAGGCGGCTACCGCTACCTGAGCGGTGCGGCGCGGTACCAGCCACTGCGGCGCGGTACCAGCCACCTGAGGCAGTTACCAGCCACCTGAGGCAATACCAGCCACCTGAGGCGACGCAGACAGCCACCTGAGGCAGTACACAGCCACCTGAGGTCAGTACCAGCCACCTGAGGCAGTACCAGCCACCTGAGGCAGTACCAGAACAGTCCAATAGAACATATGAATAACGTTTAAACAGGCTTCATACTTAAATTTATTAATTCAAATTCTAATAAAGGCTTTCCGGCAGGACTATATGCTGGGTGAGAATGAATGTGATTCACTGAAATGAGAATTGTGTTAAGGTAGACTATGAGAACCATAACATTCTCACTTGGAAAGAAAGTTGAAAAGTTATTTCACCAAAGGAAATTTACAACTTAATTGGACGTGTATCCTAATAAAAAGCAGCACTTGGTCACAAGGACGGCACAAAGAGCCCTTTGCAGTGATATTACAAAGTGGCTGCAAGTTCCCCACTTTTCTTAGCTCATTAGTTGATCCGTGTTCATATTTTCTCAGATATTTTCTTTTCCATTGAGGGCCAACGTTCACTAAAGTATACATGAAGCTCTGGGAGATTGCCGCCTTCTGTCTCCATAACTTTGCTCGTCTCGTATCACACAATAGCATAAATCTTTTCTTTGATCGGAAATTCACTGGCTTCAGTCTATTGAAACACAATCTTGGGATTTGGTGATATACCACGACGAGCTGTCTGGGGTAAATTCTTGGGGGGGGAGTAGCAGAATCAAACATTACATATTCATACTTTTCTAAGCCCTGCTATATGTCTACATCTCTGAAACTCAATCCATCTTCGAGAGGTGCTTGTCCAAGCTACAAAGATCCATTCACCACATGAACAAACTGTGCAATCAAAATCTGCATTTCACAGCTAAAAATTAATATATTATTGTAAAATTTTTGCGTAAAGTTGGTCAGACTGTAGGTAAGGTTTGTTTCATGATTATGTTGAAGCGGTGGCAACCATGGACCGGCCACCGTATCCGGAACACTGAACCGGAATACATTTCAGAAACACAGGTACACCCGGTGAACCGCGAGAAGCTGCTTTGTGTTCTTTGCTTGAGGAGCATGTGCAGTTCTTTGCTTGGTGGCGCATTGCAGTTTCATTCTTTGCTTGGTGGCGCATATGCAGTTCTTTGCTTGGTGGCGAATGTGCAGTTCTTTGATTGGTGGAGGCATGTGCCGTTCTCTGCTGGTGGAGCATGTGCCGTTCTTTGCTTGGTGGCGCATTTGCAGTTCTTTGCTTGGTGGCGCATATGCAGTTCTTTGCTTGGTGGCGCATGTGCAGTTCTTTGATTGGTGGAGGCATGTGCAGTTCTTTGCTTGGTGGAGCATGTGCAGTTCTTTGCTTGGTGGAGCATGTGCCGTTCTCTGCTTGGTGGAGCATGTGCCGTTCTCTGCTTGGTGGAGCATGTGCCGTTCTCTGCTTGGTGGAGCATGTGCCGTTCTCTGCTTGGTGGAGCATGTGCCGTTCTCTGCTTGGTGGAGCATGTGCCGTTCTCTGCTTGGTGGAGCATGTGCCGTTCTCTGCTTGGTGGAGCATGTGCCGTTCTCTGCTTGGTGGAGCATGTGCCGTTCTCTGCTTGGTGGAGCATGTGCCGTTCTCTGCTTGGTGGAGCATGTGCCGTTCTCTGCTTGGTGGAGCATGTGCCGTTCTTTCCGTAACTTGACACAGAATAACTTCATCTAATTAACCTAGCTTAATCTAACCCAACCTGTCATAGCCTATAATTTTCAAATCCAACCAAACATAACCTATTCGTACCTATTCTAAAATTACCTGACCTAAACTAATCTATTATAGTTTACCATAAACTTAACCTGAGCTAACCAAACCACTTACCTAACCAAACCTAGTATATTTAATCCAAGCTAATGTAGCTTCACTTAACAAAACCTAAGCTAACTTAACAAAATCTAACCTTACTTAACCTTACCACAACTAACAAATTCTAAGTTAATTCTATTAATTAGAACTTACAACAAATATGTGGAATAGCTCTTGGTACCAGTGGCACCGATCGTTACAACTTGTAATTATTACAGTCATCGATCTTTACATTCATCAAAGAGTGGTGTCACTCCGTGTTGTAATGCACAAGGAACCTGATAATTGTGTAGCACAGGGGGATCTCTCCTGCAGCGTCTGCAGTAGTCGTGGCCTCGCTCCTTCAGACGGGCCTCACCACAAGCTTCACAACCTCTCTAAAATAGTTTTTCCTCCAGTAAAGGTAAGTCCCCCATGTGCCTCACTGTGTCCCTCTCCGGGGAGGGAGAGACACACCGCTGGACTCCTTCGATGGAAAAATCGATAGCTCCTGGGATTCATGTTCTCGTCTCTTTCTGTCTGCTCCTCTCTTTCTCTTCTGTCAAGAATGCTGGGTAATATAAAGTAAAAAGATCACGTCACAGAGTAAGAAATAGCTGTAATTTGGTGGTGGTTATTTTGCTTCCACCTGAGTCTCCCAGCGTGTGTGGACCTTCCTAACGTGCTCTGCGAGAAGTGCTTGCGGGAGGTCCAGCTTGGTTCCTGGCTGGCCATCCAGCTCTTAGATTAATGCGATAACTCGATTTTTACGCTTTTGTCAAACATACGTTATAACATTTTGTTTTGGGTAATCTTCAAGAGCGTCTTCGACGGACTGATTTCTACTAGTGACGACTCTTAACACATAACAAAGTTATTTTTAATATCTCCGTAACTCTTCCGCGTCTCTAGTCTCCATATAAACTCCCTTGTTTTAACGTTCCCAACTTTAAACAATGTTGCTCTCTCTACTGTGTCGGTTTAACTTAGAGGTTTATATGTCGCTATCAAGTTCCCCCCGTGACTCCTATCCTCCAGCGTGGTTCAGTTCAGTTGCATCAGCCAATCCTTGTAGTTCAAGCCCATTTGCTCAGAAACGAACTGTGTTGCACATCTTTTGACGCTGTATCCTGTTTTTCTCAGGCGAGAGTTCCATGCTGATGCTGCATATTCAGGATTATGCCTCATGATGTATGTAGGGCTTCTAAAGGCATCTTTGTCCTTCAGGCACAGTATATTATTAGAGCGTTGACATAGAAAGAATCTTAACCTTTGTGGTCAATATTCGTACAGTTGGTTGCCTCTCTCCATGATGATAACACTGCTCTATTCCTTTGCTTCCCCCTTGAGGGGTACCCCTCCCCCTCACTCACTTTAACATTCTTCATATTACTCCAATTGGTGCATTGCAACCAATATTTACTAACGCTACCAAGTAGTTAGAATAAGTACTGACATTTTCGTAGGATGAATTCATATTTGCGAGTGTGTATGCACCTATTTGCGCTCAGCTATTTGTGCCTGCATGATCGAGCTCTAGCTCTTAGACTCCGCTTTTCTAACCGTTGATGCTCTAATGCAATAATTCCTGGTCTATTTCCTTATAACCTGTTTTTAAAGTTATGAATGAAATTAGCCTCTACAATCGGCTCCTTTAGGTCGTGTTTGTGCACCTGTATGCCTGTGTGCGTGTGGAAATAGTTGGAGGTCTCAGGCAACAGGGTAATATTACAGCAGCACGACACGTAACAAACTCCATAACCACCCAATTCCACTGTGGAAAAACAACCCGCTTTGCCCAGGAGAGCTTTTCGTATTTTTGTAATTGCTAAGTGGAGTGCGTCTTTAAGTGCTGGTTGCTCCTTAATGGGCCTTTACTGCCTCACTTCCAAAAACAAAAATGAGGAACATTCCTTTTTCAGTTTTTATTTGTAAGAGTTGGCTTCGCATAACTTATATTTGTAGGGGCAGCTATTGAGGTGTGAGGAGCTGGTGAGGTGTTGGTGAGGAGCTGGTGAGGTGTTGGTGGAGATGTAACGAATAAGAGAAACGAACGGAAGGAAATGAGCTTCAGAGAAACCTTCAATATAGAGTAAGTGCATGGACAGATAATCTAGTAAAGATTCTAGAGAAAGTGGACTTGAAATGGACCATTAAAAACAAAGGAGAAGATAGACCATATCAACACTTTCGGCAGCTTCCTCCATGGGAAGAATCGATTCTAAAGATAATCATTGAATGATTACCAGTTAAAAATCAGCATGTGACCCGCAGAAACCCAAAACAGTCATAGAACAACAAATGGAAACCATCTCAAGACCGACTACGACTCACATCTTCACAGACGGATCAGTTGATCACGAAAGAGGTTCTGCTGGGGCAGCAGTTTACACTACCAACCATGAAGCTTACTGGAGCATGAATAGTGGGTGCACAACATTGCAGACAGAATTATATGCCCTGAAACAGACCATAAACTATACAATTGAGAATAATTCACATGATGCCATCATTCATACCGACTCTAAATCTTCGCTCCAGGCATTGTTATCCAGCCAACACAGAGATAATATACAACTCCTCACAAAAATACAACATATAGGAAAAGAAGTCCTTAATCTAGGGCTGTCAATCACCCTAAATTGGATACCAAGTCACACTGGCAAAGATGGTAATGAAAAGGTAGACTCACTAGCAAAAACTGCCCTGCTCTAGCTGCTGTACAGGTTCAAATACCTCCAAGTTTTTCACAGATTCAGGAGCAAAACGAGAAGAAAATACTCCCAACTATCAAAAGTCGCCAGAGAGCAAAAGCAGCTGAAGGAAGATCCACTGCGATATGTTACGAACAAGCCACTGGGTACTAATCTTTCAAGCCTGACAAAAAGATATCTAGAGACATTGTAGTAGCCATACACAGACTCAAACTTGGTTACAAGTGCTGCTGGGCACTATAAACCTAATAGTTAAAAAGTGTCATATCTGTGGAACAGAAGCAGAGGCGCTACTACTGCACTACTTACTGGAATGTGAAGCTATTGAAGCCCTGCGAATCAAAATAAACATTAATCCAAGAACAGCAGCTGCATGAGATGCACATTCCACAGCCACTACAATGATTAGAAAAGCAGTTAAGGACTCACTAGTGAACTTTCTGCACCTACATTCGCCACCAAGATAATGTTATTAAAACACGTCTAAAACAGAAGCGGGAAAGAAACAGGGAAAAAGAGGAAACCCCACCTCCATTTAAAACTTCGACCCAAATATCAGAGTAACAAGGTTATCGCAAATAACCGAACTCAGTTACGGGCTTACCATAGCCCGTGCAACATGGACATTTCGTTCTGAGTAGCTAAATCAAAAACAACAACAAACAAACGAAATGAAAATTGAAGAAATGAGTGAGGGGTTTGGGGTGAGGGAGGCAGTTGGGAGAAGTAAGGAGTATGGGAGAAGCGAGGAGTGTGGTAAGGTGAAAGGGAAAGTTTGAAAAAGAGTTTGGATTGAGAGACGGAGGACATGGAGAGCAGTAGAAAGTAATAGAGTAGCAGAAAAGGTAGAAGAGTAGAAAGAAGAAGTGGAATGTAGATGCGTAGAAAGGTAGAAATAGAAAGGGCTGCCACCATCCATTCTAAAGACATTACATCTAAGACAAGGAATGGAGCTTGTCTGTACTCTAGGCTGTTATCAAATGCATCTGCTGTAAGCATGTACTCATACTCTCTAAGCCAGTACACTCAGAGTGCGCCACACTCTAGCTTGCAATATCTCAGAAAATCCAATATCTTGGGGAACAAGTTAAAGACAGTTTTAATAATAAATTCATAAATTATATATTTAACACGATAAGTATCATAATTCAGGCAATTTAACTTAATGTTCACTATGTCACGATTAATATAAATGTGAGTCAAAACACAAGACATTGAGACCACTACGACTGTCTGCCCCTGAAATCACACAACACTTTCAATTGGAAACATCAAATTTGTCACCTTAACGTTCAACTCATCAAGTCTCTGAGCCTAAGTTGGATAGAAGGGGGGGGGGGGGTTACAGTTGACAGGCAGAGTCCCCCTTCTAGCCTGGGGAGTCCAGTCTGGCGGCTGGAGCCTCGGAAACTCGCTCCTTCAATCTTCTGTGTCTGCTCTGCTGTATCTCTGCTGATGCTGTATGCTCTCGAATGTACAGTTACCCTGGGTATTTATGCAGGAACCGGGAGTAAAGCTGTAGATAGTCTCAGGCCACCTACCTACCACGCCTGGACACCGGCTTGTTTGATAAAAAGACACCACCAACCGTCTGCAATTATCAGCTTAGTAGAAGCAAAGTGTCGGGTTTTCCGACAGGTGAGGAGCTGGTGAGGTAATGGTGAGGAGCTGGTGAGGTGTCAACGAAGAGAGGAAGTTGCACTTCTTACCCATATGAACTTGATTTTCTTGGAACACTAAGGCAACAAACACCATCACCTGGGCCCCAACACAGTGTCTCATAAGTGTTGCACTGTGACTTTTTTTACTCCTACTTTCACTGTAATTTTGTTACGACCGTACTTGCACTGCAATGCAATTACTACTATTCTTTCACTGTAACCTAGTTACTACCTTATATCACAGTGTATCCTTTATAAATATTATAGTATTTACTCTTGTAAATTCTCTCTGCTATACCATAATGCTTATGGTTAACATACCACATATCTTTCTTTCTGCTCTGGAGGCAGATACTGCAAGATTGACCAGTCTTATAACTTTGGCGTTAACAAGAGAGAAATATTTTGCTCCTTGACAGAGTGTTGTAGTGTTACATCAAACAGTGTGTGTGTGTGTGTGTGTGTGTGTGTGTGTGTGTGTGTGGTGTGTGTGTGTGTGTGTGTGTGTGTGTGTGTGTGTGTGTGTGTGTGTGTTTGTGTGTGTGACGACCGAGGTGTCCCATGTCCGACCATGTGACGTCGCTGTGGCAAGACCGTGGAACTGTCCAAGTTGGAATAACTGTTCTGTTTCCCCACGCTGGCTCCTGTTTCTGAGGTTAAAGTTACTATATATATATATATATATATATATATATATATATATATATATATATATATATATGTTATTAAATATGACCGAAAAAGTAAGATTAATAATTCTAACACGAATTTTCTCATTTTCCTTATGTTTGTTTTTACTGATGACGGTAAATGAAAAATCAATTCTCCAAAATTCATTCTTTATTTCTTAGTCTGACGCGACACTTGAACGCGTTTCGTAATAACTAATTACATTTTCAAAGACTTTTAGTTTTCACACACAACTATAACCTTAAAGCACTAAACAGTTCTTTACTATGCTATGATTTAAACAGCTTTCATCTTTCATTTTATACCCGCGTTTTGGGTGAGGTGATATGTTACAACAGTTTTTAATGAGGTGAACAAAACTTTCAACAAAGGACAGAACACGAAAACAATGGATATTAACTGGATATTAACTGGGTAAATTGAAGGTATGAATGGAAGTAACTGCGGAAGGGCCTATTGGCCCATATTTCTTGATGCTTCTATATTGGAGCGGGGTCTTAAAGTGGGTAGAATATAGTTGTGTATTCACAACTATATTCTACCCACTTCAAGACCCCGCTCCAATATAGAAGCATCAAGAAATATGGGCCAATAGGCCCTTCCGCAGTTACTTCCATTCATACCTTCAATTTACCCAGTTAATATCCAGTTAATATCCATTGTTTTCGTGTTCTGTCCTTTGTTGAAAGTTTTGTTCACCTCATTAAAAACTGTTGTAACATATCACCTCACCCAAACGCGGGTATAAATGAAAGATGAAAGCTGTTTAAATCATAGCATAGTAAAGAACTGTTTAGTGCTTTAAGGTTATAGTTGTGTGTGAAAACTAAAAGTCTTTGAAAATGTAATTAGTTATTACGAAACGCGTTCAAGTGTCGCGTCAGACCAAGAAATAAAGAATGAATTTTGGAGAATTGATTTTTCATTTACCGTCATCAGTAAAAACAAACATAAGGAAAATTGAGAAATTCGTGTTAGAATTATTAATCTTACTTTTTCGGTCATATTTAATAACATATGTCTACAGGAAAGACTGCTACCAAAATATACTAATATATATATATATATATATATATATATATATATATATATATATATATTATATATATATATATTATATATATATTATATATATTAGGGGTACCACCTCTGGTATATATATATATATATATATGCAAACAAGCTTGAATGGTTCCCAAGCATATATGCGACTGAAAACTCCACACCCCAGAAGTGACTCGAACCCAGACAGCCAGGTGCACTGTGCAACTGGCATACATGGTACCACTCGACCACCCATGACCGTACAAAAGCCGATGGTAGCCGAGGCTATTCCCCCACCACCCCGACGGCACTTGGTGGTAATCATGGGCATAGTTATTTCATCGAATCACCTCACTTTGCAGGGCCACGTGAGCAACAGAAATGCAAACAAGATGTGTTTATAATTCACACTTCATATTTGTGACGTTTAAAATGAGTATTTACATGGTAATTGGCCCCTGAACTGTGAACCGAGAATAACAGTTCTTGTTGCCTGGAGGAGACGAGCAGGAATATGTTCAAGAGTTTATTTACAATGAAGCATAAAGTTCATATGCCAAAAATAAAGGAAAAACAAATCGGAAACTATTGCAAAAAAGATGTGCAGCGCATGGGAATATGTAAATACGTATATGAATGTATCAACAGCTGTATACAGCTCTACTGGACGCGACGTTGCAAATTCAATTTTAAATTTTCAAAAAATAGAAATACTTTACGCTCTGACCCCTGCTGTTGTTTAACTTTTTAAATGTTATGGTTTAACACATAAAGGTTTAAATGTTGAGGTTTAACACATAAAAGTTTACACACAAAAATCACAGTAGCGTGATGAATCAAATGAATCAATAGCATGATGGATCCACGGCCCTTGTGGATTTGTACATTAAGGTTTAAATGTTGAGGTTATCACATAAAGGTTTAAATGTTAAGATTTAACACATAAAGGTTTAAATGTTGAGGTTTCGTGTGGCAATACCTCACGAAACCATAAACATTGCATTTGCGACAATATGCGTGTCTCTTATTGCATAGATTTGCCTCTTCGGCAACTTCCGTTCCCGTTTATTTAAGGTCACTGTGAAGAAATGAGCCACCTCGTGCAACGATTTCACTCCCAGTTCTTATCGACTACATCTCAACATCTTGGAGCCTCGCTGTGTCGTGAAAGTGAAACCTGAGTGAAGTGCTCTGACGCCTCGACTCTTTACCCACTAATTTTCCTCTTCTCGAAGACTGTTGTTGGGTCTTTAAATGTTTTCTTATTTATTATGTATATAAGATTTTGCTCTCTTACCTTGCATATCTTCTATTTAGGTTTTTATTGTTATAGTCTTTTTAATGGATAGTAATTTATATAAATGTTGAACTTTTTTATTTAACAATTTTAGCTGTTTTCTTTTAGCAATGATGATTGGAGTATATATCTACGAAACGTTTGTTTTCAATAAATTTATGAAGATGTATATGTTTCATCTGGTACCACTGTTCTTCTTAAGACTGAAATCTCCTAAAGGAAAGCCTGGCTCTGAAAAAAATATGTTATTCATTTGAGGAACAGTAATGTAA
Organism: Procambarus virginalis; assembly: GCA_020271785.1. Classification (NCBI taxonomy): domain Eukaryota; kingdom Metazoa; phylum Arthropoda; class Malacostraca; order Decapoda; family Cambaridae; genus Procambarus; species Procambarus virginalis. The sequence continues at coordinate 4,165,337 of WNGS01165339.1, forward strand.
GAGAAATGATGTATATCTTTACTTATAATATAAATGCTGGAATTTTGTAGATAATTCTCAATCATCAGTGTTTAATAGTAAACAAAACTACGTAACATAAGAATTTGCTTCAAATATTATTAAGAAAGAACGAAGATTTATGAGATTCAATACCAATTAAAACACTTAAATAATAAAACCCAATAAAAGGGTATGAACATAAAATGTAAAAATCGTCCAAACAACCTTCACGCACAAAACTAAATTGATGAAGGAACACGGAAGTCGAAGTTTCCGAGTTGTTCAGGTCTCATTCTAGCTATTTTAATCAATTATAAGATGTTGATGTTTAGTCTATCCGGAACTGAATGTTGGGGCAATGAAATCACTTTAAGTGTAAGGGCGATTCATGGTTTCACAGTGATCTTGTATTGCAGAGATCGCAGCCTGCCTAAGGGGCCTTACTGTGTGGTAAGATATACACGTGTGCTCAGATACAGCGTTTTACTTATCATGAGGTACTTCCCCAGTATTGAACATTACAGCTTGAAAACTTAAAAGAAAATTGCACCAGATCTGAGATAAAATGGGTAAACAATCTCTATAATTAGTTTCCAATAGTGTTATTATTGGTAAACTCAAATTGAAAGGTGAACTAAATATATTTCGGAATGCTATGAAGAACTTTATGTATAGAATAAATTAATTAAACCTATGTAAAACAGAGGTTTAGAGTGACTGCTGCATTAACCATCACGTCTAAATTAATATAAAATCTCACATTAAATAAAACCTCCGTTTTCTCATCTTTTGAATTACATTACTTGTACTGCGTTTCCTTTCTAAGCTCGTTGTATACATGCATATGTTATGAATGTCAATACATGATTTATTAAATAAATATATTTTGCTTGAAAAGAGTCAAGAAATATAGCATTAACAGATATTTAACTTATCTCAAATCTAGGAGCTGAATATAGATAATTATACATTACAGGAGTATATAAGCGTACATCCATATTCTGATAAAACAACCCAAGACCAGGTAACATCCCACTCAAGAAAACTAAAGTGGTTTGTGAATACATTTGCATAATTTATTGTTGTAGACTTTTCAATACCATGCAATACATTACAACAACATTACATGCAACACATACAACAACTTTCTTAAGTCAAAGAATTTGTATCAGCAGTAAGGGGTCTTCCAAGAACTTCAAATAATTACGAAACACTGTTTTCAAATGGTTTATAAAACAAGCTTTGCAAAAAATTGTAAGATAAACCACGCACGTTGAAGTTGCAAGAATTGAAAGTCCATTTATAAAGCGGATCCTGGTCTCATCATGTTAAAACAGAGATATTCTTTGAAATCTGAAATTATACGCAACATGAACATGTAATCGTCTCACCTCTTGATGATGGGCAAGAGGTCCAGCGCTAACGACCACATACGTCATCACGAGTATCCTTCTCAGGACGAGGCACCTCCTTAGATTTTTTTAATCTGCAATTACCTTATGGACAGGGGACACACTCTCTTGGATTGGTTAGATGTTGGCCAGGATGCCTGTCAACATGTGCAGGGGACTCGGTCCATGACATTGGCTGACTGATAAGCCCAACACGTATACTCACCTAGTTGTGCAAGCGAAGGTTGAGCTTCGGCGCTTTGGTCCCGCCTTTCAACTGTCAATCAACTGGTGTACAGATTCCTGAGCCTATTGGGCTTTATCACATCAACATTTAAAACTGTGTGTAATTTGACAATAGTACTGTGATTTTTTTTTTGTCACGTGCAGCACGACGGACGACGCGGAATTAGCTGAGCCGTGTAAGAGTTATGAAAGTATGGGGAACAGGAAATATTTTGACTTGGTGAACATATGCAAGAAATAATATATGTAACTGTGTATTTATTTTGTGAAACATACAAGAAAGTTTCATAAGAGCGATCCGGTGCTGAGGGGGCAGACACTCCAGTAATTGGGGGAGAGATAATCCGGTAATGAGAAGAGACGATTCCATCTTAGTAGGTTGTAGCAAGATTAGGGGGCAGTAATGTAGGTGTATACATTTGTATTGTTACTTAACCGTGTCATTACTGCGGGGGCACAGTAATTAACATGTTGCAACCGTATGGGGCCGTGGCATTTATTTTATTATGTCACTGAGAGTGTGACCTTTGTAACCTCAGGTAACTTTGTGTTTCTTTAAGTTGTGTTGACGACTTAAGGATTCAGTGAGAGTTAATTTAAGGGTGATTAACTTTATAAGGGGTTGCACATTACTTAATGAGGGAGCTGTTAAGGTAAACAGCGTTGAGCTTGTCGAGATACGTTTCAGGTGCAATTAATTGTCCGTGTGACAACTAATCGCCCACACTAGCTAATTTTGTGATTAGCATTCTCATCATGAATTCACATAGTGGGGGAGGAACTGTCAAAGGCTGAGAGTATTTGTGTTAATGTAATTTGCTTGTGACTAATTACCTGTCTTAGGTACGGCAATTAGTGGCTCATGTTAATTAGTGGAGTAATTAAAGTCAAAGGGATTGACTGACTCGTAGGGCGACGTCATTGGGCTAGCATAACTCGTTAGATTAATTATATCTTGTCTCGTGGACAGTTGCTTAAAGTACACTAATATTAATCAGGGTAATTAACACCTCGTCCGTGAATTCACAGTGTTTGATGAGACCTGCTTAGGCAGTGCGGAGAGAGACGTATTTATGTATATTTAATTATCGGTCCAGGAGACAATTAATTAATTGCTCTGGGTTAATTAGGATTATTAACCCTCATTAAAATAAGTTTGACAAAGACTGTTGAGAAGCTACCAAAAGAGGGTAGTAGGGTTAGTTAACGTAACTCGATTGGGATTTAATTAGTTGTCCGTTTGACAATAATTAAGAATTACTCACTTAATTCTTGAGGGGATCAAGAGTGATGTAATTTAAGAGACCTCGAGTTATTGTTAACAGTTTAACTTTTTTGGAGGAGACAAGTGTAGGTGATTAACGTAGAGTATTATTGTTGTTTGTTGTTTGAGGGAGACAAGTGTTTGTGATTAACATAGAAGTACTTCGTTGCTGACTGCTGTTGACAGTCAATTAACGTAATTAATCAATAATCAATTCTGTAATTGATTAAGGCAATTTATTTGATTATCGTCTCTGGAGACAAGAGTAAGGTAACTTGGGAATTACTGGAGAAGTGTCTCAGAATCCCTCTTGCCTAGCTTCGTTTACATTTGCAACTTCTTGCAGGAAGTCGCAAAGAGTGTTCAAATTAGATTGTGATAGGGGTTATCAGTGTTGCATTACCAACCTAGTTACTTCGGTACCTCGCCGGCAGGGCTGCGAGGGCCAGTAAAGATTGTGATTATAGTATATTGTTCACCGGGAGGGCCGTGAGAAGTATTGATTGCAAGCTTGTGTCATCAGTGGGCACCATTGTTCAGTTAGTTCATTTAGTCAGCCCGGAGTGTCAGCAAGATGGAGACTTGTTATTTCTCGAGGGGCTGGCTATTGAATAGCTGTCTTACAAGTGCCACTAGATGGACATTGACATAACACATCGCTCACTGTTGTGTAAACTTAGTCTTGTGAATTATTTGTTTGCGTCATTGCGTCGTCAGTGGGCACACCTGTGTTTAGGTTAGTTCAGTATTCAGCCATACAACATTTGACCGGAGTCGTTGCTATTTCATGGTTGTTAAATAGCTGTTGATAAAGTGCCACTGGATGGACATTAACATAACGTAAACTCGATGTTGTAGTAGTTTAGTCTCTGTTAATAAACTGTTATTGTTATAGAAAATGGTCTTTGATGTCAACCATTCATCCATTCTTGTTCCAACCATGTTCAGCTATGTGCGATTGTCTAGTAATGTGATCTTTTTAATGACGGCTGTTCTTGGAAAATTTGAAATCTCAGTTCATAGCGCCACACTTCACATATCAAATTTGTTGTGAGAACCCATTGGTTAACCTTTCTTGTTTTTTTAACTAGAAGGACCCAGCGGCCCAAGTGGACAGGTTTTCACCCTTCTGGTGGAAGCCTGGCGGTTTGCTCCCGCTTTTCCTATGGGCTCTGGCTTAAAGTAGAAAAGTCTGCTAGTAAGGAGTTTTTAGGTTTGAGGTCCATCTCCTAAGGGAGGTAAGCGTAGGAAAAAAAATCTTAAAATATCAACAGGTAAAATAGACACATACGAGAGCGACAGACTAAATGCTGAAGGTAGGAAAATGTTGTAGAGGAGAGCGAGAGTCGTCACACGCTCTACCACTTCTAAGGACCACTTGGACAGCTCGGTAGAGCGATGGCCTGCATATTTTCAGCGTGGACGTTCGATCCTCAATGGTCCAAGTGGCTAGGCACCATTCTTAAAATCCCTCTTCTTATTACTGCCATGTGTTTTTTTGTCATAGAGGCTTAGCGCTTTCCCGTGATACCACCTTATACTACTACTCTTCACTGACAACGTCCATGTGCTTTAGAATACATTATGTTGTCAACAACGTCCGCTAGTGACACGTCCTCTTCAGTCTGCGAAGGGGCAACTTCAGTAAACATTACCTGCTAAATATCTGAGCTTGTTACAGATGCATCAGTAGGCCAAATGTCTCGCTATCGGCACACAAACTCACGCTCATTAATTATGCAGATTTGACACTAATATGCAAGGCAAACTGCACAAAATCAAATTGATTGTAGATTTTGTCTCCCCCCAATAATAACCACACTATATTGCATTAATTCGCCCTGCTGGCCTCAGAGATATTACCCGGACTAACTCCGCCTAGTGAGGTGTGGCCCCACACACACACACACACGGTATGCAAATGACTGAATAACGTATGAACTAATTTATCTGTTCATTTCATATACAATTACCTTCTCATATTTGTCATCTGTTCAACACTGTGTAGTAGACTGTGATGTGGTCCTAGTTACATACAACGTTGTTATAACTTTAAACGTATATAAACATTTTCTTTCTTTCTTTCTTTCCGGTGTTTTGTACTGAGGACAATCCTTCTTCAGACTCAAACCTTTCGTTTTGTTCTTTTTTTTAATTGTTATATTTTAGTTGTTATTTTCTATTCTACTCCACATTTTGTTCGTATCTGTGACTTTTTATTCTTTTCCTTATTTTAATTTTTTTAGTAGCTATGAACACACAGAAATCACAATAACGTGATATATCAAATGAACAAATCTAACATAACCTTAACGGTTCAAACCTAAGCGCTGGATGTTCCCAGATGCGCTCCAGTCAACTGTACTACAATATGAAACCGTCATCAAGGCCTTTGTGGACATATTCATTAGCTATGAATGTTTTCTTCACCATTCTCCTCCTTTGTTCTCTTCTCTCCTTCTATCCTTCTTTTCATATTATGTGATATTTTTTCTTCTTTTTAAGCCTTCTTTCCTTTCTTGTTGTCATTCTGTGTTTAATTATCATTCTCTATTTTTTTAATTTGCCTGATCCCGCTGGGATCAGGCAAATTTGCCTTTTAGTAGGAAAAGTATAGCCTTTCTCAGGTCTTCCTCATTCTCTTCCTTTGGCTGGTTCTCTTCTCCCCTCACACTTGTCTCTTCCTCCTCCACCTCTTCCCAGCCGCTTCTCTTCAGCCTCGCGAGAATAATGATGACCCACTCAGACCCCCGACTAATTTAATGAAGCACGATTCCCCGATCATCTGCAGGAATTTATTCGACTGCCGGTTTGGGTGTCTTGAAGCGCTGCCAGAGGACGACACCAGTTCCCAGGGTGTGCTACAGACTCGCTGGTATTTACTGGTGTTTCTGAGTCCAGGAGCGAGCCCTCTTCCACTTAAATGTATGTTACGTTCGTTTTAGAGACTTCATGCTAACCTCGTTTAGCACGATCTGTATAACTGAGGGATGATCTATGTAATGATTGATTCTTTGATATTTTTACAATGCAGTGCATATTGCATTTGGGTTTATAAATTGCTGACTCAGAGGAATACCAGACAATTAAAACCAATTCAATTAGCAATAGAGCAATGAGTCCAAATTAGGTTATTTCTTTCATGATTGGTTTATGGATATCCGAGCAATGTCAAACTCGGAATATGTAGAAAGTATTTGTGTAATATATTTCTGCAGTTTTGTAGGAAATGCTGCTTCCAGTGAGTAATTCCGCTGGCTTGTACTTAATTAAAGATATGGTATTTGGTTTTGTGTTATATAAAATGTTATGTTATATACAAAAAATACGGATTATAGTTTGATTCTGAAAAAAAATAATAAATCATTTTCCTGATTTAAAATTGGCATATCGTTTGGTAATTATAAATATAAGCATTATTGCATATTTTACGCTATAAAGAAGCTTATCGACTTTCAGTGATAGGTCGAGTACATAGACACCGTCTAGTGATGCGGGGAATATTACCTTTCCGGCAGCCAAGAGAAGCAGTAGCCCGTACTTATACATGTCTTGAGGAGCTGTGCAAAATCTTATGAGTTGATCCCTACCATGCAGGGGACGACGAAGGACTCCTTAAGCGACCATGAACGAATACCTTCGACAGGAAAGGAAAAAAAACAAAAAACCCGTGGAAATATTGCAGAGATAAAGCATATTTTTGGTGTGGCTCAGGTTTTTCTTTTCTGGGGACCCGGTTGTTCGGTGTGAAGGCTGCGGTCATTCATTGGTTTACTGTCTCAACATATGCACATTGTCCCCCTATCACAGGGGCAAGTACACCCCATCCTAAAAGAATATGTACCCGCAAAAACAGGTAAACACCTTTCCATATCTAGTTCCTAAGCCACTACTTGGGGCCTATTCAAGTCTTGTCGCACAAATGATACTCGTGTTTCCTCACATAGTGAAATGTTTGATGAAAATTTACTGTGCCCGCTGGTACTGTTGGCAATTGGGCTTAAAGTCTAAAAAACTTCAAATTGTTTTAACAGTCGTGTGGTGTAGTGGGTAAGGTACTAGATATGCGAAGGTGTATGAAGCGGGTTCGAACCCATCACGAGGATGAGTTTTCTGATATGTATAACTTGGGACCCATTCAAGTTTTGTCGAATATATTATATATTATATATATATATTGGTAGCAGTCTTACTTGTAAACATATGTTGTTAAATATGACCGAAAAAGTAAGATTAATAATTCTAAAAACGAATTTTCTCAATATTTCTTATGTTTCTTTTTACTGTCGATGGTATTGAAAAACCAATTCTCCAAAATTCATTTTTAATTCTAGTCTGACGCGACGCCTGAACGCGTTTCGTAATAACTTATTACATTTTCAAAGACATTAGTTTACACACACACACAACTGTAACCTGAAAACACTTAACAGAGTTTTACTTATTCTAACGCTAAACAGCTTGTCTTATATACTCGCATTTGGGTGAGGTGATATTTTGCAACAGTTTTGGATGAGTTGAACAAACTTTTGACCAACACAAGACAGAACACGGAACAATGGGTATTAATTGGATAAATGAGAGGGAAGAATGGAAGTAACTGCAAAGGGCCTTTGGCCCATACTTCCTCTTGATGCTTCTATATTGGTGCGGAGTCTTCAAGTGGGTAGAATATAGTTGTGCATTAATTGGCTGTTGATTGCTGGTGTTGACTTTTTGATGTGTAGTGCCTCACAGATGTCAAGCCACCTGCTATCGCTGTATCTATCGATGATTTCTGTGTTGTTTTTTAAGACTTCTCTGGTGATGGTCTGGTTGTGGGAAGAGATTATATGTTCCTTAATGGAGCCATGTTGCTTATGCATTGTTAATCGCCTTGAAAGAGTTGTTGTTGTCTTGCCTATATACTGAGTTCTTTGGGGCTTACAGTCCCCAAGTGGGCATTTGAAGGTATAGACGACGTTGGTCTCTTTCAAGGCATTCTGCTTTGTGTCTGGAGAGTTTTCGTGAGTAGGTTGGCCGTTTCTTTGGTTTTATAGTAAATCGTCAATTGTATCTTCTGATTTTTGTCTGTAGGGATAACGTTCATATTAATAATATCTTTCAGGACCCTTTCCTCTGTTTTATGAGCTGTGGAAAAGAAGTTCCTGTAAAATAGTCTAATAGGGGGTAAAGGTGTTGTGTTAGTTGACTCTTCAGAGGTTGCATGGCGTTTCACCTTCTTTTTAATGATGTCTTCAACGAAACCATCGGAGAAGCCGTTGTTGACTAGGACCTGCCTTACCCTACAGAGTTCTTCATCGACTTGCTTCCATCCTGAGCTGTGGCTGAGAGAACGATCGACGTAAGCGTTGACAACACTTCTCTTGTTCCTGTCTGGGCAGTCACTGTTGGCATTTAGGCACATTCCTATGTTTGTTTCCTTAGTGTAGACTGCAGTGTGGAAACCTCTGCTCCTTTCCATGACTGTTACATCTAGAAAGGGCAGCTTCCTATCCTTCTCCATCTCGTAAGTGAAATTCAACACAGAATTCTGCTCGAATGCCTCCTTCAGCTCCTGCAGACGTCTGACATCAGGTACCTGTGTAAAAATGTTGTCAACATATCTGCTGTATATGGCAGGTTTCAAGTTCATGCCAACTAAGACCTTCTGTTCGATGGTACCCAGGTAGAAGTTCTCAAACAGGACATCTAGGGGAGAACCCATGGCGACCCCATCTACTTGCTTATACATGTGCCCATCCGGGCTCAAGAAGGATGCCTCTTTAGTGCAAGCTTGGAGTAGTTTCCTTGGAATGTTTTCTGGTATGTCAAGATGAGTACAGGCTGGATCACGATACACTCTGTCCGCTATCATCCCGATTGTTTCGTCCACAGGTTCGTTGGTAAACAAAGATTCTACGTCCAACGAGGCTCTTATCCCTGTGGCCGTGTTCCCCGCAGTAAGTCAACAAATTCCTTTAGAAACTTCAGGCTGAAAGCACAAGGTACATAAGGAGTCAGCAAGCCGTTGAGTATGGAAGAGGAAAGGAAGTATGGGCCAATAGGCCCTTTGCAGTTACTTCCATTCTTCCCTCTCATTTATCA
>WNGS01165339.1:4175324-4188203 GCA_020271785.1 Procambarus virginalis
GAATTCAACGCTCAATTCTATCTGAGGTCTCAGGCTCTCACGGTAACTCTTTGCTTCCTATTGCTTAGGTAGGCCCTTATCCACTGGAGCACTTACCAGTTACTCCTGCCTACTTCTCCAACTTATATACCAGCCTCTTGTGTGGTACTTTGCCAAAGGCTTTCCGACAGTCCAAGAAAATGCAGTGCGCCCAACCCCTCTTGTTTCTTTCTTAATCTATGTCACCTGTCGTAGAACTCTATTAAGCCAGTAAGGCAAGATTTAACCTCCCTGAACCCGTGTTGGCGATTTTGTCACGAAGTCCCTTCTCTCCAGATTGTTATTAGGTTTTTTCTCACGATCTCATCCATCACCTTGCATGGTATACGTTAAGGACACTAGCCTGTAGTTCAGTGCCTCTTATCTGTCCACCCTTTTTTGTATATTAGGCCGGTCTTCCATATTTCTGGTAGCTCCTTTCCATTGACCTATTATACACTATGAAGAGTGGCTAGCAAAGAGCCACTGCACACGCTTTCAATACCCATGGTGAGATTCCGTCTAGGACCAACAGCCTCTTTCACGTCCAGATCCAATAGGTGCCTCTTGACCTCATCTCTTGTAATTCCATAGACCTCACGTGTGGAGGTCACATAGTTCGAGTCTTCCAAGAGTCTAAGTGAATGAAATATATCTCACTGATATATCAGGCTCTTGAGAATTCGGTTTGAAATTTCCAGGACCCGAAGATGGGTGACATCACTGAATCTCCTAAATACTCATAAAATAACATGTGTTTTTAGCGTTTGTGTTGGGTTAGTAACAATTACAATTCCCATTTAATATTATCAGAGCACCTCACAGTTTTTGGATAAGATTTTAGCTCTTGTCATTTGCAGCTTCCCATCGGTGCCACGAGTCTATATTTATACACAATGGAGATTGATTATATACATTTTTAAAGTTAATTAAATGCTAAGGTGAAATGCATAGAAGATTCCACTTGCAGAGAGTGCCCGTGCGAGGCCTCTCAGTGTGCTAGATTATTGTCTCACAAAAATGTCGCATCTTGGCCACCTTAACTGATACTGTAGTATTGCTTCTCTACTATCATCTTGGCAACTTTAATACAACCTGTTGTATTGATTCCTCTCGACTATCATCTTGGCCACTTTAATACCAAATAACTATTTGTGTATGTGGGCTCGAGCTTCAGCTCCTGGCTCTCGACTTTGGAACTGTCGATTGTCTAATACATTGACACCCTTCCCAAATTTTTCTTTTGACTTTTATTACCTCCAGTTTCTTTTTCTTTTTTATCAATATTTCGTTGCCACTCATTCTCCTTCCAGCCAAACTCTCATGTTCAGAGGTTGTGCTTCATTTAAAAATAAATCAACCATATTTCCAGCATTTCCTGATGTTTATATGTTTGTATCTTTTATGTTAATTTCAGTGTTTGTGTATTTGTGTCTGTGGGGGAGGGCTGAGATTGCATTATGTATAACCTGCTCTGATATAGTAATCAGACGTGTAGGCTGCATAATGTATGTGACAGAATATTATAACCCGGCCCACATCAGCTCCACGGAAGCAACATTGCAATCAATTTTAATTAAAATTATCCAAGGTGAAATTATCTCCAAGACGATTCATTATGAGAGAGAAAGAGTGGTCGAGGGCTCGGTAGGAGAAGAAAAAGGAGCAGCAGGGTAGAAATAACAAGAGTAAGAAGTAGGAAGAGGAGCAACAAGAGAAGGAACCGTAGAAATGGCCAAAATAAATAGGAGCTGATGAACGAAGAAGGGCAGCAGTACGGCAAAAACTGAATAGGATGAGGAAGAAGAGCAATGAAAGAAGGAATTATAGCAGTAAGAGAAGGCGCGGAGTGAAATGAGAACAGGAACAGATGGAATATCAGAACGAAGAGAAGCAACGAGAGAAGGAATAGGAGGGACGGGAGAAGGGTGAAGAGCAATGAGAGATGGAATGTGGTGTGGCTTTGTTGGTGTGTGGTGGATGAGTAGTGATGGATGTTGTTTGTGAAAGGTAGAGGAGTGAGATTGTTGGTCGATACAGGGTGGAGTAAAGATGGGTATTGGTGGTGATGGGTGGATGAATAGTAATGGTTGTTGTTTGGTGATAAGTGGAGGAGTAGTGATGGTTGGGAGTGATAATGGGTCGTGGAGTAATGATGGCTGTTGGTGCAGGTGATGGGTGGAGAAGTGATGGTTGTTGGTAGTGATGATGGAGATGTGAGGGGGTAGTTAGGATGAGAGTGTGTTGTGTGGTGGTGATGGAGTGGAGAGTGATGTTGTAGTGATGGTGGTAGTATAGGTGGTGGATGGAGGGTGGATGTTTGGGGGGGAGTAGATGTGTGGGTTGGGGATGTTTGGGATAAGAATGGTTATGCGGAGGAGTTGTTGTGAGATGGGGTATGTGTAGTGTGGATGCGATAGGTAGTTTGGTGTGAGAGGATGTGGTTTTAGTGATGATGAGAGTAGTGAGGTGTGGGATGGCGAGGTTGTGTGGTGGTTGATGGTGGGTAGAGGTGGTAGGCTGAGAGGAAGTGTGGGTAAGAGAAGTGGAGTGGGACAGTGGATGTTGTTGTAGGATGGGGATAGGTGGAAGGGAGAGTTTAGGGAAGTGAGGTAGTTGGTGGACGAGTTGTGTGGTAATGGGATAGAGAGTTGGTATGTGAAGGAACGTAAGTGGTGGAAGGTAGGCAGTATGTTGTTGATTGGTAAGTGGAGTAATGATGGGTTTTTGTTGGTGATGAGTGTAGATATACTCTCTCGCCTCATACATGCAACCAACCACTTTGGCTAGACGTAGATCGACAGTCTCGCTCATGCAGGTCGAAGGTGGTGCCCCAACCGACCAAGTGGTTGGGCACCATTCCCCCCCCCCCTCCGTGCCATTCAAAATCCTTATCCTGACCTCTTCCCGGTGCTATATAGTAGTAATGCTTGGCGTTTCCTCTGATAATTCCCTTCCTCCCTCCTCATACATTCCACATTTAACGCAGTTTTATAATTCGGCCTCATAATAAATTTTTCATATTGATTTGATTCATTTCTGACACATTTGTCCTTTCAGAACAGTTGCCTACCCAAGACAATTCATCCATATGTTACCCACCAACTCATACCATGTGCATCTACAATATTTCTTCGTCTCGGATGAGGAGAACATTAAACAATAAGAGCCAGATATGAACGTTCCTTAACTTGTCAATGGAAACTTGCGCGCCTTGACTCCTGCAACTACCAACTCTGGCTGGTGTTTGATTATGCAAGTCTGTTGCCCACCGAGTGTTTAACTCTGGGTGCTTGGATACCATGACGTGCGACTAATTCAATGACACGCTTCCCATTTGCTCCTAATGCATCAACTTTGAGGCTGGCAGTCTATGTTGACTATATTTTTTTCCTTCAAAATTAATTCTGGTTTCGTGGTTCAATTTACATTAAATCAGTTCTTCTTTATATTTCTGACTCATGTACCTGTTTTACTCCTCAATTTTTTTTTTTAACTCCCTGGTTTCTGGAATACTTCTATCGCAAAGGATTGTTATGACTGAAACAGGTTTCCAGATAATCAAATGACATAAGGAAGTTTGGACCTTCCTACCCTGTAGTGGTAGACTCGGTCCTCATATTTCTAGCGGCTCGAGGCTGCTTTTCAAGATCGTCTCGACATTTGTGGGTTGATATTATTCACTGTGATGACTGCAGTGTGATCTGGTGTCTTTTCTATACTTGCAACAATAATATCTCTCTCTCCCCTTTCGTGCACAAGCAACCAAGTAAAGCTAAATCGGGGACATTAAGCGCACCAACACGGCTCGGCTCTCACCCGTTAGCTGCTCTCGTGTCATTGCTATATGCCACACCTGGCGGGTTGGGAAGGCGGGCCGTTATTGCATTACCTGGGAGCCCCAGCCCTGGTTCTCACCCACTTTATTGCATCTTTTTATTCCATTACTATTTTTTTTAATTACCCCTCACGCAACGCGTTCTCCATCTCTTCACTAAGTGGGAGAGGAGAGAAAGAGAGCGCAGAGAGAGAGAGGAAGACGAGAGAGAGCAAGAGAGAGAGAGAGAGAGAAAGAGAGAGAGAGAGAGAGAGATAGAAGAGAGAGAGAGAGAGAGAGAGAGAGAGAGCATATGGAACTATCAGGGGGTAAGCGCCAAGCCATTACGACTATGTAGCTTTGGGAAGGGTCAAGTTAAGGATTTGGGATGGTACGGGGGAAAAAAGATTGTTGCCCAGTCACTTGGACGGTCGGGGATTGAACGCCAGCCTGCATGAAGCGAGACCGTCACTTTACCCTCCAGCCCAAGAATTGGGCAGAGAGAGAAACAGCGCCTTGTCCATATAATATGAAATCAGATACCCCAACCTCCATCTTCTAACTATGGACCATCTGCACTATCTTCCTCCTACTCCTCCTCCCTTTCTTCCCCTTTCCCTTCTTCCTCCCCCTCCTCCTCTTTCCTTTCTCCTTCTCCTTCACCTGTTCTCCTTCCTTCCCTTCATCTTCTTCTGGGCATTTCCTGCCTTATGGCCCAGTTCTGACACTCAGCTGCTTGTTATTCTTCCCTCAAGCTACACGCCCCCACAAATATGTCTCGCACACACTCCTCTAAATGTGTTCCCTGTACACGTGGTTGTGGGGGGTGGCAGTGTTCCCTGTACACGTGGTTGTGGGGGGGGGCAGTGTTCCCTGTACACGTGGTTGTGGGGGGGGGCAGTGTTCCCTGTACACGTGGTTGTGGGGGGGGGCAGTGTTCCCTGTACACGTGGTTGTGGGGGGGGGCAGTGTTCCCTGTACACGTGGTTGTGGGGGGTGGCAGTGTTCCCTGTACACGTGGTTGTGGGGGGGGGCAGTGTTCCCTGTACACGTGGTTGTGGGGGGGGGGCAGTGTTCCCTGTACACGTGGTTGTGGGGGGTGGCAGTGTTCCCTGTACAGTAGTTGTGGGGGGGGCAGTGTTCCCTGTACACGTGGTTGTGGGGGGGGGCAGTGTTCCCTGTACACGTGGTTGTGGGGGGGGCAGTGTTCCCTGTACACGTGGTTGTGGGGGGGGGCAGTGTTCCCTGTACACGTAGTTGTGGGGAGGGGGCAGTGTGGGGGGGGGCAGTGTCCCCTGTACACGTAGTTGAGGGGGGGGCAGTGTTCCCTGTACACGTAGTTGTGGGGGGGGGGCAGTGTTCCCTGTACACGTAGTGAGGGGGGTCAGTGTTCCCTGTACAGGTAGTTGTGGGGGGGGGCAGTGTTACCTGTACACGTAGTTGTGGGGGGGGGGGCAGTGTTCCCTGTATACGTAGTTGTGGGGGAGGGCAGTGTTCCCTGTACAGGTAGTTGTGGGGGGGGGCAGTGTTCCCTGTACACGTAGTTGTGGGGGGGGGCAGTGTTCCCTGTATACGTAGTTGTGGGGAGGGCAGTGTTCCCTGTACAGGTAGTGTGGGGGGGCAGTGTTCCCTGTACACGTAGTTGTGGGGGGGCAGTGTTCCTGTACAGGTAGTTGTGGGGGGGGGGCAGTGTTCCCTGTACACGTAGTTGTGGGGGGGGGCAGTGTTCCCTGTACACGTAGTTGTGGGGGGGGAGCAGAGTTCCCTGTACACGTAGTTGTGGGGAGGGGCAGTGTTCCCTGTACACGTAGTTGTGGGGGGGGGGGCAGTGTTCCCTGTACACGTAGTTGTGGGGGGGGCAGTGTTCCCTGTACACGTAGTTGAGGGGGGGAGCAGAGTTCCCTGTACACGTAGTTGTGGGGGGGGGCAGTGTTCCCTGTACACGTAGTTGTGGGGGGGGCAGTGTTCCCTGTACAGGTAGTTGTGGGGGGGGCAGTGTTCCCTGTACACGTAAATGTGGGGGGGCAGTGTTCCCTGTACACGTAAATGTGGGGGGGGGCAGTGTTCCCTGTACAGGTAGTTGTGGGGGGGGGAAGTTTACATAATAGTAAAATACTTAATTTTTTTCGTATATATTTCACGTTTCAATTTGTAAGCTGAATGTTATTAATTTTATTCCAAAAATGTAGCTTAATTTACCCTGATGTTCACCTGTTTGGTTCAGCCATTATTGTAACGATTTGTATAGTTACAAATATTGTTTTCCATTCAGAAATAGACAGCTTTAGTGATTTTTAAATCAATGATAAATATAGCTTCAACGTCTAAACCTTAATTTTGAGTGTACTGTATGTAAGTACAGAAACTACATTTTTTATTAGGATTTTGTCTTAAGTAAATAATTTATGGTTAATTTATGTAAACTAACCCAACTGTAAATGCAGAAATATTTAAGAATAAAACTTTGATTTTAAAGTTGACTTTCAGTTAAAACTTATATAGAAACCTAACCTAGATTTGCTAAGTATTTGTTAATCCATCGGTACTAAGGTAGAACTAGACCTAACAGACTTACAAATTCCATGTTTTCAATATTTGTTAACATTATTAGTGGTCAACCCATCCTCCTGTTTAGATAGGACCTATTGTGAGCGTCGTCAATAGTCACGAATTCGTACGTACTTAGCTCTTAGATAGTAGTATACTGACCAGTTAGGATGTCTTTAAAAATAAATGAAGCTATAAAACAAACTTATATATTCCTAGTCCCAGTATAGCACACATATGTATTATATTAGGCCTCAGATATCGTGTATTAACCTTAGGAAGGTTAAGTTAGTTTAGTTTGTAAAAAGAAACACAAGTAAAAAATATTTTTCCGATTTTCCGACTCAATAGTTCAGATTTCTACTTTCTAATTTCGTTGTACGTTGGTATATACACTATAGTGCTCATCGTTTATTTAAGTACTATCAAAACAGGAGGATGGGCTGTAGTGGTGAACTAATTTTACAAGAAATATTTGAAAACATGCAAAATCGCTCGCACTCCAATATCCGACGAGCCAGGTGTCTGGAGCAATATTACCCACGATATTGTGAATAACACATTTATGTTTTCTTATTCTATCACACCAATATTTGAATACTTTTACTTGGTGTTTTATTAGATACAATATATTGGTTACATGTAAAGATTTGCACGGAATGGTCAGAGGCTGTTAGTCTCCTCAAGTGCCTCTGATGTCAGGAAATCGAGGATACAGTAGGAGTTTCCTCTGTGGCTCTCCCAGATGGTGCGCTAGATCAGAGAGCTGGTTCTATCGATGAGTTTAAAACCTGACTTTATGAGAAACCTCTTGATGTTTTTGATCCAGGGGCCAAGAGTCTCTGATGACATAGGCTAAAAGTTGTTCTGATGGTCCATTTTCCTGTTCTTTTTAGACTTGTCTGCTCCATTATGGCTTACTGTTGCACCGGCTTGACCAACACCTAAGGGGGCGTGGGTGTCAGCAGTGGTTAACGCACGTAGTTCAACCACCGGCTGCCTGTCATTCATACGAAGAACGTAATGTGATCACGTTTAGCGAAGACAGGAACGACATCTACGAAATTGAGGTTCTTCCTTAGAAATACTCCTTTTAATACCATTAATTTTATTCAACTATCACGGCAAGTAATGAATCCTTCACAGTTGCATAACGTGGAAAAAGCGTATTGGTCGCCTTGGCTTGTCTGAACAGATGCAGAAGTTGAGAGTCGGTGTGAAATGAGACCTGTGCCTTGTTGCAGAGATATCTGGAGGCTGGGGCGCCATACAGGGATGGAAGAACGCACTTTTCTTCGTAAGAGCAGTAGATAAGTGGAATGAGCTGAAGGGGAGGTCGTTGAGACCTGCTCCATCCAGGTTTACCGGATAGGTATGATAAGCAGCATGAATGGCTGGTGATATTGACATGTTCGACCGGGGAAGGGAGAGAGGGAATTATCAGGGGAAAAGCGCCAAGCCATAACGACTATATAGCACTTGGTAGGGGTCAGGATAAGGATTTAGGATGGGACGGGGGGGGTGGGGGGAAGCACTGGTACCCTAACACTTGGATGGTCGGGAAATGAACGCCGACCAACATGAAGTAAGATTGTCGCTTTACCGTCCAACCCAAGTGGTTGGACACTGAACTGAAAGGCAGTACCCAGGAGCTGATGTGTGACATGCAAGCACATATAAGTTAGTAAACACACAAAATATTATTTAAAAATTATTACTTATAACCCTAATTAAACTAAAATAGAAGTCTGCCACCAATACAAAAATAAATCCTGAAAAGTGGTGTGCCCCTCTGAGCCCAAGAAGCCAGATATAACAATAATAATTCTGTGAGCTGGGTGAGGCGCGGGGCAAACTAATGGGACTGTACACAGGATCTCTACAGAGTGGTATGGGTCCCACCTTGAACGATGCTCCACCACAAATTGAATAACTTTCCTCGTTATTCCTTGCCAGAGAGGGTTTACGAGCCGAATATTTTAGTCGTGGTGAGACAGTTTCCTTCCATGCTCAACTTTTACTCGGTGGCCAGAAATAAGTTAGAGTGTGCGCGCGGACGTTTCCCATTGCGACGTACACCAGCGCCCTTGACACCAGGTTTCCAAATAGACGATAAACGAATCTGGCGCACATAGGATATATTCACCGAAAAGTGTTCCTGGCTCCTTGCAGTGCATATATTGTCAGTATATTTTAGTCCTGGACTGCACTCAAAACTCCAGCATAGTTTTTAATTAACCAGAAAGCTACTAAGATGGAATAACAAACTCTGGAAGGGGTTGACAAAACACCGCCACGTACCAAGCGTATAATACCAGAAAATTTATACATTTAATATTTTCCGTTGCTTTCTGACGTTAATGGAATATCAGAAAAAAAATGTTTTAAGAAGGATATTAATGCTTTATTCTGCTGTGAGATGCAGAATCCTGACTTCACGACTGAAGTCACACGTTCACCTCCGTGATCACGGAGAAACGTAAATATGATTACATGTAATGAGTGTAATTCTCATTAGCGATATGACGGGCTCAGCGACGAATATCATGTCATTGTCTCTGTTTGCCAGTCTCAGTATTTGTTTGTTGGGTCATATGTTATTGTCAACTCTACACAATGACTACAACAATGTATAATATATATAGTAATGTCTAGTAGGCAAATACATCCATATATATATATATATATATATATATATATATATATATATATATATATATATATATATATATATATATATATATATAATATAAACATGTTAAATATGACCGAAAAAGAAAGATTAATAATTTTAATACGAATTTTCTCAATATTTCTTATGTTTCTTTTTACTGTCGATGGTAACTGAAAAATCAATTCTCCAAAATTCATTTTTATTTCTAGTCTGACACGACGCTTGAACGCGTTTTGTAATACCTTATTACATTTTCAGGGACTTTAGTTTACACACACACACAACTGTAACTGAAAGCACTAAACAGAGTTCAACTTATGCTAACACTTAAACAGCTTGTCTTATTTACTCGCATTTGGGTGAGGTGATATGTTGCAACAGTTTTGGATGAGGTGAACAAACTTTTGACCAACACAAGACAGAACACGGAACAATGGGTATTAATTGGATAAATGAGAGGGAAGAATGGAAGTAACTGCAAAGGGCCTATTGGCCCATACTTCCTTTCCTCTTCCATACTCAACGGCTTGCTGACTCCTTATGTACCTTGTGCTTTCAGCCTGAAGTTTCTAAAGGAATTTGTTGACTTACTGCGGGGAACACGGCCACAGGGATAAGAGCCTCGTTGGACGTAGAATCTCTGTTTACCAACGAATCTGTGGATGAAACAATCGAGATGATAGCGGAGAGAGTGTATCGTGATCCAGCCTGTACTCATCTTGACATACCAGAAAACATTCCAAGGAAACTACTCCAAGCTTGCACTAAAGAGGCATCCTTCTTGAGCCCGGATGGGCACATGTATAAGCAAGTAGATGGGGTCGCCATGGGTTCTCCCCTAGATGTCCTGTTTGAGAACTTCTACATGGGTACCATCGAACAGAAGGTCTTAGTTGGCATGAACTTGAAACCTGCCATATACAGCAGATATGTTGACAACATTTTTACACAGGTACCTGATGTCAGACGTCTGCAGGAGCTGAAGGAGGCATTCGAGCAGAATTCTGTGTTGAATTTCACTTACGAGATGGAGAAGGATAGGAAGCTGCCCTTTCTAGATGTAACAGTCATGGAAAGGAGCAGAGGTTTCCACACTGCAATCTACACTAAGGAAACAAACATAGGAATGTGCCTAAATGCCAACAGTGACTGCCCAGACAGGAACAAGAGAAGTGTTGTCAACGCTTACGTCGACCGTTCTCTCAGCCACAGCTCAGGATGGAAGCAAGTCGATGAAGAACTCTGTAGGGTAAGGCAGGTCCTAGTCAACAACGGCTTCTCCGATGGTTTCGTTGAAGACATCATAAAAAAGAAGGTGAAACGCCATGCAACCTCTGAAGAGTCAACTAACACAACACCTTTACCCCCTATTAGACTATTTTACAGGAACTTCTTTTCCACAGCTCATAAAACAGAGGAAAGTGTCCTGAAAGATATTATTAATATGAACGTTATCCCTACAGACAAAAATCAGAAGATACAATTGACGATTTACTATAAAACCAAAAAAACGGCCAACCTACTCATGAAAAACTCTCCAGACACAAAGCAGAATGCCTTGAAAGAGACCAACGTCGTCTATACCTTCAAATGCCCACTTGGGGACTGTAAGCCCCAAAGAACTCAGTATATAGGCAAGACAACAACAACTCTTTCAAGGCGATTAACAATGCATAAGCAACATGGCTCCATTAAGGAACATATAATTTCGATGTAGATTCAATTTATAACGTAATTATATATAAGGATACATATGATTTCGATGTAGATTCAATTTATAACGTATTTAAGAATATTCTAAACAAAGCACAGGAACGTAGTATACCACACAAATTGAATAGATCGATTACTAATGACCCAAAGTGGATAACAAAGAATTTGAAGAATCTTATATGTAAAAAGAGAGCTTGGTACAAGAGGATTAAAAATGGGGAGGTCACTTTAGAACAGGAATTCGTACAACTAGTTAGAAATGTTAAAAAAGAGATAAGGAAAGCAAAAAGAAACTATGAAGTTCGTATAGCAGGGCAAGCAAAGACAAATCCTAAAGGGTTTTTTCAGTTATATCGAACTAAGACTAGGGAAAGGATAGGTCCATTAAAAACTGAGACAGGTCAAATAACAGATAGTGATGAAGAGATGAGTAGTATTTTTAATAAATATTTGTATCTGTATTTACTAAAGAGGAACTTAACAATATGCCTTCAGCCCAACAAGTCTATGTGGGTGGGGACGAGGACAGGTTGACGAGTTTAGCAGTTACCAGGGAGGATGTTCTTAAACAAATAGTAAAACTCAAACCAAACAAATCTCCAGGGCCGGATGAAGTGTTTGCCAGAGTGCTGAAAGAATGCAAAGAGGAGCTTTGTGACCCACTGTCAATCATATTTAATAAATCAATAGAGTCAGGCAAAGTGCCAGAGTTTTGGAAAGTTGCTAATGTGATACCAATTTTTAAGAAAGGAGATAGATCACTTGCGTCTAACTATCGACCAATTAGCCTAACGTCTATTGTGGGAAAGTTACTCGAATCTATAATAGCAAATAAAATTCGTCTTCATCTTGAAAAACATAAATTAATAATTGAGTCGCAACATGGTTTTATAAATGGCCGTTCATGTTTAACAAATTTGTTATCTTTTTATTCTAGCATAGTTGAGGCAGTTGATAGTGGTAAGGATTGTGATGTTGTGTACCTTGACTTTAGCAAAGCTTTCGATACAGTGCCACATGAAAGACTGATTAAAAAGATAGAGGCTCATGGTATTGGGGGTGCTATATTAAGCTGGATTAGGGCATGGCTATACCAAAGGAAACAGAGAGTTAGTATAAATGGAGTCAAGTCAGAGTGGGAAAATGTTGTAAGTGGAGTGCCTCAAGGCTCTGTCTTGGGACCTCTGTTGTTTATAATATATATAAATGATTTAGATTCAGGTTTGAGTAGCAACATTTGCAAATTTGCCGATGATACGAAAATCGGTAGGGAAATTAATTCGGAGGAGGACTCACTATCACTTCAAGTTGATCTAGATAGGGTTTGAAATGGTCAAAGGACTGGCAGATGCAGTTTAATGCTGATAAATGTAAAGTTCTGAGGCTAGGTAATGATGATAGAGTTACAAGATACGAGCTAGATGGTGTTGAGATTGCGAAGTCGGATTGCGAAAGGGATCTGGGAGTTATAATTAGTAAGAATTTAAAACAAAAGGATCAATGCATAAATGTTCGTAATAAGGCAAATAGGACACTCGGATTTATTATCGCAGCGTAAGTAACAAGACACTGGTGTGGTTCTCAAGCTATATCTTGCTCTGGTTAGGCCCCATTTAGATTATGCAGTTCAGTTTTGGTCGCCATATTATAGAATGGATATAAATCACTTGAACGTGTCCAGCGTAGGATGACTAAGTTAATTCCCCAAATTAGAAATCTTTCATATGAAGAAAGATTAACAAAGCTTAATTTGCATTCACTGGAAAGGCGAAGAGTTAGGGGTGACATGATAGAGGTTTACAAGTGGATGAATGGACATAACAAAGGGGATATTAATAGGGTATTGAAAGTATCAACACAGGACAGAACGCGAAACAATGGGTATAAATTGGATAAGTTTAGATTTAGGAAAGACTTGGGAAATACTGGTTCAGTAACAGGGTTGTTGATTTGTGAACCAATTGCCGCGTAACATTGTGGAGGTGGGGTCCCTCGATTGTTTCAAGCATGGGTTGGACATGTATATGTGGGATTGGGTGGTTATAAATAGGAGCTGCTCGTATGGGCAATAGGCCTTCTGCAGTTACCTTTGTTCTTATGTTCTTATGTT
>WNGS01165339.1:4203877-4243137 GCA_020271785.1 Procambarus virginalis
CTGTTGGAACGTAATAGCCCCGAGATGTAATTATTCTCACACAATAAGAGATAATAGTTTATCAACGCGATATTTCACCTGTGGATGCAATAAATGAACTGTGTAATGAGAATAAACACTCACGGTTATCACAGAAAATCTGTTGACAGCGCTTGCATTTGATGTCGTAATGACCTAGGGGTGGTTTATCGCACATTGTGCACTGAAGACGACATACTTGGTTTGGTGATGGAATAATAACACACCACATTTCATGCACGCTGTTAAGGTTCGTCTTTCCATGATGCGGAGCTCTATGGTGCGTGTGTAGCGGATGAAGGCTCACAGTGAACTAACGGCGCGTTTGTGTGTGAGGGGAGGCAGACGACCCGGTCAAATGAGAACTGATTGATGGTTGACAGGTGTTGCCCAGCCGGCGGAAGTATGAACGGTGACCTCCTTAACGGAACCACAGTGGTAAGAGAGGGCTGCTGGAGTGAGCATCGAAAAGCGCTTAAGGTTAATGGTTCACTTCCTGCTGCCACTCCCGTCTCCTCCTACCCTTCGGTCTGTCTGTCTGTCTGTCTGTCTGTCTGTCTGTCTGTCTGTCTGTCTGTCTGTCTGTCTGTCTACGTCTTTCTTTCTCTCCTACCCTCCTGGCACTTCAACTCTCTCAAGTGCTACCTAAACGGAAGCTGACAAAAACCACAAATGGCTCTCACGCCGAGGGAGAAGGTCCCCTCACTCTCCCTCACCCCTGTCCCTCCCCTACCCCAACAACATATGTTGGGTCATCTAGAACACTCACCACATACTCTAGGCGCATAGCAATACATAGTCTTTAATCATAAACTATTATCTACACACAGGATTAAGTCTACGGAAAACAAACATACATATTCATTTACTCTTAACAACATATCCACATATCACTTACTCTAGCACATACCACATAGCGCTACATACTCCCCTACCCCCCAAACAACACGACCCCAATCTTCCCTGACCACATACCCAAACACTGGACGCTCACACATGATTAAGTCTACGGAAAACAAACATACATATTCATTTACTCTTAACAACATAACCACATACCACATAGTCCTACATACTCCCCTACCCCCCAAACAACATGACCACAATCTTCCCTGACCACATACCCTAACACCGGACGCGTCCGACACGCCCCAACTTCCGGGAAAATCCCCGCACGGTGCTCTAGTCGCTAGGGGCTTCACCTGGCAGATGGTGCGCGTCCTCGTAGTCGCAGGGGGGTCCACCTGGCAGATGGTGCGCGTCCTCGTAGTCGCACTTTACCCTACTACGACTCAATTATTAATTTATGTTTTTCAAGATGAAGACGAATTTTATTTGCTATTATAGATTCGAGTAACTTTCCCACAATAGACGTTACTATAGACGCTAATTGGTCGATAGTTAGACGCAAGTGATCTATCTCCTTTCTTAAAAACTGGTATCACATTAGCAACTTTCCAAAACTCTGGCACTCTGCCTGACTCTATTGATTTATTAAATATGATTGACAGTGGGTCACAAAGCTCCTCTTTGCATTCTTTCAGCACTCTGGCAAACACTTCATCCGGCCCTGGGGATTTGTTTGGTTTGAGTTTTACTATTTGTTTAAGAACATCCTCCCTGGTAACTGCTAAACTCGTCAACCTGTCCTCGTCCCCACCCACATAGACTTGTTGGGCTGAAGGCACATTGTCAAGTTCCTCTTTAGTAAATACAGATACAAAATATTTACTAAAAATACTACTCATCTCTTCATCACTATCTGTTATTTGACCTGTCTCAGTTTTTAATGGACCTATCCTTTCCCTAGTCTTAGTTCGATATAACTGAAAAAACCCTTTAGGATTTGTCTTTGCTTGCCCTGCTATACGAACTTCATAGTTTCTTTTTGCTTTCCTTATCTCTTTTTTAACATTTCTAACTAGTTGTACGAATTCCTGTTCTAAAGTGACCTCCCCATTTTTAATCCTTTTGTACCAAGCTCTCTTTTTACCTATAAGATTCTTCAAATTCTTTGTTATCCACTTTGGGTCATTAGTAATCGATCTATTCAATTTGTGTGGTATACTACGTTCCTGTGCTTTGTTTAGAATATTCTTAAATACGTTATAAATTGAATCTACATCGAAATCCCCATTTACATCACCTATCGCTGGGTTCATGTCTCGCTCCAAGACCGGCCCACACCCCATACCCAAGACTTTCCAATCAATTTGACCCAAAAAATTTCTTAGGCTATTAAAATCAGCTTTTCGAAAATCTGGCACTTTAACAGAATTTTCTCCTACAGGTCTATTCCATTCTATGCCAAATCTGATTTCTTTGTGATCACTGTTCCCTAGCTCACTCCCTATTTCGATGTCATTAATTTGTGTTTCCCTGTTAGTTAACACTAAATCTAAAATATTATTTTCCCGTGTTGGTTCCTTAATGTGTTGCGTAAGAAAGCAATCGTCAATTAATTCTAGAAAATCTTCTGCTTCACTATTCCCTGTTTTGTTCAACCAGTTTATTCCACTCAAATTAAAGTCACCCATGACATAAATACTGTTAGATCTAGATGCCCTAGATATTTCATCCCATAGATGCTTTGCTTCCATTCTGTCTAAATTTGGTGGCCTATATATAACTCCTATTATAATATTATTTGCTTTTTCGTTTAATTCTATCCAAATAGTTTCTGTGTGTGGCTCAGTTTTGATTCCCTCTTTGAGACTACATTTCAAATTGTCCCTAACGTATATGGCTACTCCACCTCCTCGTCTAATATATCTATCTGTGTGAAATAGTTTAAATCCATTTATTTGATATTCGGCTAATAGTTCTCTATTATCAACATTCATCCACGTTTCGGTGAGTGCAATAATATCTATTTTTTCTGTGCAGACAAGAGCATTTAATTCGTTAATTTTATTTCTTAGACTTCTACTGTTTGTGTAATATACCCTAAGTGAATTGTTATTTTGAGGCCCTACTCTTTCCCTGATCATTTTGCCAATTCCTTTCTCCCGCAAACACACACTTTTATTACATCCTTCCTCCAAATCAATTCCCATACCTCTATCTACTAACAGTTTAAACCCAAACAAACACCTCTAACCACTTCTTCCAACGAGTTTGCAACAGCAACAACCCCAGCTCTCGATAGATGCACCCCATTCCGAGCATACATTTCATTTCTTCCATAGAAGTGTTCCCAGTTGTCTATATAAGATATTGCATTAAATTTGCAATATCTTTCCAGCCTGCAATTGACACCAAGTGCCCTCGACATCCATTCATTACCCACTCCCTTTCTTGGAAGAATGCCACATATGATCGGGATTCCTCCCTTGCTCCTAACTAATTCTATTGCTGTCTTGAATTTCAGTATTAGTTCCTCACTTCTAACTCTCCCAACATCATTACCCCCTACACTAATACAAATAATGGGTTTGTTCCCATTTCCCGTCATAATATCTTTCATGTTTCCAACAATATCACCAATTCCAGTTCCCGGATAGTAAACTCTTAATCTGTTCCCCCTATCTCTGGCACAAAACGTTCTGTCTAAATACCTCACCTGGGAATCTCCCACAACCAAAACTCGCCTCGGTACCTCCTTAACTTTCTGAGCACCCTAGCTATATCTTGCTAGTTTCTCAAGCTATATCTTGCTCTTGTTAGGCCATTTAGATTATGCAGTTCAGTTTTTGTCGCCATATTATAGAATGGATATAAATTCACTTGAACGTGTCCAGCGTAGGATGACTAAGTTAATTCCCCAAATTAGAAATCTTTCATATGAAGAAAGATTAACAAAGCTTAAGATGCATTCACTGGAAAGGCGAAGAGTTAGGGGTGACATGATAGAGGTTTACAAGTGGATGAATGGACATAACAAAGGGGATATTAATAGGGTATTAAAAGTATCAACACAGGACAGAACGCGAAACAATGGGTATAAATTGGATAAGTTTAGATTTAGGAAAGACTTGGGTAAATACTGGTTCAGTAACAGGGTTGTTGATTTGTGGAAACAATTTCCGCGTAACATTGTGGAGGTGGGGTCCCTCGATTGTTTCAAGCTTGGGTTGGACATGTATATGAGCGGGATTGGGTGGTTATAAACAGGAGCTGCCTCGTATGGGCCAATAGGCCTTCTGCAGTTGCCTATTTATACGAGGCAGCTCCTATTTATACCCACCCACCCAATAATATTAATATCCCCTTTGTTATGTCTATTCATCGACTTGTACAATCATGTCACCCCTGATTCTGCAACCTTCCCAGGGAATGTAACTTAAGCTTTGTCAATCTTTCTTCATTATGACAGGTTTCTAATTTGGGGGATTAGCTTTGTCATCCTACGCTGGATGCGTTCTAGTGAATTTATATCCATTTTATAGTACAGCGACCAAAACATGAACCTACATAATCTAAATGGGACCTAAACAGAGAAAGATATAGCTGAAGAACAACACCAGGTGTCTTGTTGCTAACGCTTCGATTAATAAATCCCAATGTCCTATTTGCCTAATTACGAGCATTTATGCATTGATTTTTTAAAATTCTTACTAATCATAACTCCCAGATCCCTTTCGCAATATTAATTCGCAATCTCAACACCATCTAGTAAATATCTTGTAACTCTATCATTATTATCACAAAGGATATGAAGAACCTTATAGGTAAAAAGAGAGTGTGGTACAAAAGGATTAAGAATGGGGAAGTCAGTTTAGAACAGGAATTTACAAAACCTTACATTTGTCAGCATTAAACTGCATCTGCCAATCCTTTGACCATTTCAAAACCCTATTTACATTGTCTTGAATTGATAGTGAGTCTTTTTCTGAGCATATTTCTCTCCCGCTTTCTGTATCATCGGCAAATTTGCAAATGTTGCTGCTCAAACTGTTCGGCATTATTGTAGCAATAATGGAGGGATTACTGGGTGAATTGATGAACTTGGTTGGGGCTCTGAGAGCAGAGGTGGATTCCTTACGAGAGGAGGTACGACAGCTGAAACGTCGGGAAGTAACGGAGCAGACCAAGATAAACAAGACCTCGTCGTGGAGAGTCGTAGGGGACAGGGGTCTTAAGAAGACCTTGACAAGGCCGCCTACAGACGCCCTAAAGACAGCAAATTCATTTGCTGTGTTGGAGGACGAGTGCTGTGGTGAGCCAGCAGTGCACTCCGAAAAGAAATCAGCAAGGAGCGGCGAAGCGCGGGCCCCTCAGGGTGCTCAGAAAGTTAAGGAAGGACCGAGGCGAGTTTTGGTTGTGGGAGATTCCCAGGTGAGGTATTTAGACAGAACGTTTTGTGCCAGAGATAGGGGGAACAGATTAAGAGTTTGCTATCCGGGAACTGGAATTGGTGATATTGTTGGAAACATGAAAGATATTATGACGGGAAATGGGAACAAACCCATTATTTGTATTAGTGTAGGGGGTAATGATGTTGGGAGAGTTAGAAGTGAGGAACTAATACTGAAATTCAAGACAGCAATAGAATTAGTTAGGAGCAAGGGATGAATCCCGATCATATGTGGCATTCTTCCAAGAAAGGGAGTGGGAAATGAATGGATGTCGAGGGCACTTGGTGTCAATTGCAGGCTGGAAAGATATTGCAAATCTAATGCAATATCTTATATAGACAACTGGGAACACTTCTATGGAAGAAATGAAATGTATGCTCGGGATGGGGTGCATCTATCGAGAGCTGGGGTTGTTGCTGTTGCAAACTCGTTGGAAGAAGTGGTTAGAGGTGTTTGTTTGGGTTTAAACTGTTAGTAGATAGAGGTATGGGAATTGTTTTGGAGGAAGGATGTAATAAAAGTGTGTGTTTGTGGGAGAAAGGAATTGGCAAAATGTACCTCTGGAAGAAACGCCGGAGGAGAGTCTCAGGAAACTCCATGGGGGCGCCATGGACACTTACATATGTCACAGCACCACTACGGTCCGAAATGGTCACAGACCCCGTGCCATCCTGCAGCTGCAAAGCACGCCCCTTGTACCTCCGGAGAAAAATCACGGTACACTGCCTCACCCACAAACTTGATGATGACATGTCGAGCAGTGGCCAGCTCGACACCATAAACGTCCTGGACTGGGACTCTGAGCATGTCACTCAAGACCAAGTCCACAAGCGGGTAACCAGCACGGCCAGTAAACTCCAAACCTATGGAGTTTACCCTCATGACAGCTGGAATATGACTGCCCATCGCAAACACTCCTCGTCCCCACCACCAGGAACAGCAGGGAGGGTAGAGACACCCACACCCCCTGCCGGCGAAAACGGCAATTACCCCAAAACTGCCGGAGCGGGCAAATGACACGTCTACACCGTATGGCAGCTCAGGTGAGACTCAAGGGTACAAGTGGATGAAAGGGTGTATAAAAAAAGATGATATTATTAAGGTGTTAAATATAGCAACACAAAATTGAACACGAAAAAACAGATACGAATTTAAAAAGTGTAGTTAAAGGAAAGACCTGGGAAAATATTATATTGAGAACAGGGTTGTTCTGAGCTCTGCACAGTTTCAAGCATAATTTAGAGGTATATGAATGAGTTATGATGCACGTAGATGCAGGTACATATCACGTAGATGCACATAGATAGCACCTGCCTCCCTTGGCCCGCGGGACCTACTGTAGTTATCTTTATTCCTAATAATAGGCTGAATACAAAACATGATATGTGCTTGCAATTAAAATAATTGCAGGAATATATTGAACAATGCTAGATAAAGCAATCACATTCATGTTTTTGAGCAATTAGTGTGTAGCTAAAATATTATATTCGCATATATATTAAAATTCCATAATTTATAGTCAAATGTCGGCAATTAAGGTATGAATAAAACAATGTTTCATTATTCATGTTATATTCCAATAAGTGTTAACAAACTATGTACATATATGTGTGTATCACAGAGTATGCATATGTATCATAGTGTTTATACGTGTTTGATAGTTTATATATGTATATCATGCGTGTATTTTATGGTAAATGCATGAGTTGATGTGTATATAAATGTATTTTGGTGTATCACACGCATGTTAAGGTGTTAAAGAGTTTATACATCACGAAGTATCTGGAACTGTTGTGTCGACTAGCTCTGTGTCGACCAGTTCTGTGTCGACCAGCTCCGTGTCGGCCAGCTCCGTGTCGGCCAGCTCCGTGTCGACCAGCTCCGTGTCGGCCAGCTCCGTGTCGGCCAGCTCCGTGTAGAACAGGTTTGAAACTTATTTTATCGTCTTCAATAATTGTTTTTCCCGCCAATAAAATTGCCACAAGTTGGGAAGTTAGGCGGGACGTCCGGGAGGTCCTTGTCTCCTCCTATCCTGATGACCAGCTCCATCCCTGCTACTGAGTGTAGCAGCACGTGGCAGTGTAACAGCCAGTAGCCTGTGGGGGTATACAGTGTACAGTGTAGCAGCCAGTAGCCTGTGGGGTTTACAGTGTACAGTGTAGCAGCCAGTAGCCTGTGGGGGTATACAGTGTACAGTGTAGCAGCCAGCAGCCTGTGGGGTATACAGTGTAGCAACCAGTAGCCTATGGGGTTATACATTATACAGTGTAGCAACCAGTAGCCTGTGGGGTTATACAGTGTAGCAACCAGTAGCCTGTAGGGTTATACAGTGTAGCAACCAGTAGCCTGTGGGGTTATACAGTGTAGCAGCCAGTAGCCTGTGGGGTTATACAGTGTAGCAACCAGCAGCCTGTGGGGTTATACAGTGTAGCAACCAGTAGCTTGTGGGGTTATACAGTGTAGCAACCAGTAGCCTATGGGGTTATACATTATACAGTGTAGCAACCAGTAGCCTGTGGGGTTATACAGTGTAGCAGCCAGTAGCCTGTGGGGTTATACATTATACAGTGTAGCAACCAGCAGCCTGTGGGGTTATACCGTGTAGCAGCCAGTAGCCTGTGGGGTTATACATTATACAGTGTAGCAACCAGTAGCCTGTGGGGTTATACAGTGTAGCAGCCAGCAGCCTGTGGGGTTATACAGTGTTGCAGCCAGTAGCTTGTGGGGTTATACAGTGTAGCAACCAGTAGCCTATGGGGTTATACATTATACAGTGTAGCAACCAGCAGCCTGTGGGGTTATACCGTGTAGCAGCCAGTAGCCTGTGGGGTTATACATTATACAGTGTAGCAACCAGTAGCCTGTGGGGTTATACAGTGTAGCAGCCAGTAGCCTGTGGGGTTATACATTATACAGTGTAGCAACCAGTAGCCTGTGGGGTTATACAGTGTAGCAACCAGTAGCCTGTGGGGTTATACAGTGTAGCAGCCAGTAGCCTGTGGGGTTATACATTATACAGTGTAGCAACCAGTAGCCTGTGGGGTTATACATTATACAGTGTAGCAACCAGTAGCCTGTGGGGTTATACAGTGTAGAAACCAGTAGCCTGTGGGGTTATACATTGTACAGTGTAGCAACCAGTAGCCTGTGGGGTTATACAGTGTAGCAAACAGTAGCCTATGGGGTTATACATTATACAGTGTAGCAACCAGTAGCCTGTGGGGTTATACAGTGTAGCAACAAGTAGCCTGTGGGGTTATACAGTATAGCAACCAGCAGCCTGTGGGGTTATACAGTGTGGCCACCAGTAGCCTGTGGGGTTATACAGTGTAGCAGCCAGTAGCCTGTGGTGTTATACAGTGCAGCAGCCAGTAGCCTGTGGGGTTATACAGTGCAGCAACCAGCAGCCTGTGGGGTTATACAGTGTAGCAGCCAGTAGCCTGTGGGGTTATACAGTGTAGCAACCAGTAGCCTGTGGGGTTATATAGTGTAGCAACCAGTAGCCTGTGGGGTTATACAGTGTAGCAGCCAGTAGCCTGTGGGGTTATACAGTGTAGCAACCAGTAGCCTGTGGGGTTATACAGTGTAGCAGCCAGTAGCCTGTGGGGTTATACAGTGTAGCAACCAGTAGCCTATGGGGTTATACAGTGTAGCAACCAGTAGCCTGTGGGGTTATACAGTGTAGCAACCAGCAGCCTGTGGGGTTATACAGTGTAGCAGCCAGTAGCCTGTGGGGTTATACAGTGTAGCAACCAGTAGCCTGTGGGGTTATATAGTGTAGCAACCAGTAGCCTATGGGGTTATATATTATACAGTGTAGCAACCAGCAGCCTGTGGGGTTATACAGTGTAGCAGCCAGTAGCCTGTGGGGTTATACATTATACAGTGTAGCAACCAGTAGCCTGTGGGGTTATACAGTGTAGCAGCCAGTAGCCTGTGGGGTTATACAGTGTAGCAACCAGTAGCCTGTGGGGTTATACAGTGTAGCAGCCAGTAGCCTGTGGGGTTATACAGTGTAGCAACCAGTAGCCTGTGGGGTTATACAGTGTAGCAACCAGTAGCCTGTGGGGTTATACAGTGTAGCAACCAGCAGCCTGTGGGGTTATACAGTGTAGCAGCCAGTAGCCTGTGGGGTTATACAGTGTAGCAACCAGTAGCCTGTGGGGTTATACAGTGTAGCAGCCAGTAGCCTGTGGGGTTATACAGTGTAGCAACCAGTAGCCTGTGGGGTTATATAGTGTAGCAACCAGTAGCCTATGGGGTTATATATTATACAGTGTAGCAACCAGCAGCCTGTGGGGTTATACAGTGTAGCAGCCAGTAGCCTGTGGGGTTATACATTATACAGTGTAGCAACCAGTAGCCTGTGGGGTTATACAGTGTAGCAGCCAGTAGCCTGTGGGGTTATACAGTGTAGCAACCAGTAGCCTGTGGGGTTATACAGTGTAGCAGCCAGTAGCCTGTGGGGTTATACAGTGTAGCAACCAGTAGCCTATGGGGT
Organism: Procambarus virginalis; assembly: GCA_020271785.1. NCBI lineage: Eukaryota > Metazoa > Arthropoda > Malacostraca > Decapoda > Cambaridae > Procambarus > Procambarus virginalis. The sequence continues at coordinate 4,213,694 of WNGS01165339.1, forward strand.
TATACAGTGTAGCAACCAGTAGCCTGTGGGGTTATACAGTGTAGCAACCAGCAGCCTGTGGGGTTATACAGTGTAGCAGCCAGTAGCCTGTGGGGTTATACAGTGTAGCAACCAGTAGCCTGTGGGGTTATATAGTGTAGCAACCAGTAGCCTATGGGGTTATATATTATACAGTGTAGCAACCAGCAGCCTGTGGGGTTATACAGTGCAGCAGCCAGTAGCCTGTGGGGTTATACATTATACAGTGTAGCAACCAGTAGCCTGTGGGGTTATACAGTGTAGCAGCCAGTAGCCTGTGGGGTTATACAGTGTAGCAACCAGTAGCCTGTGGGGTTATACAGTGTAGCAGCCAGTAGCCTGTGGGGTTATACAGTGTAGCAACCAGTAGCCTGTGGGGTTATACAGTGTAGCAGCCAGTAGCCTGTGGGGTTATACAGTGTAGCAACCAGTAGCCTATGGGGTTATACAGTGTAGCAACCAGTAGCCTGTGGGGTTATACAGTGTAGCAACCAGCAGCCTGTGGGGTTATACAGTGTAGCAGCCAGTAGCCTGTGGGGTTATACAGTGTAGCAACCAGTAGCCTGTGGGGTTATATAGTGTAGCAACCAGTAGCCTATGGGGTTATATATTATACAGTGTAGCAACCAGCAGCCTGTGGGGTTATACAGTGTAGCAGCCAGTAGCCTGTGGGGTTATACATTATACAGTGTAGCAACCAGTAGCCTGTGGGGTTATACAGTGTAGCAGCCAGTAGCCTGTGGGGTTATACAGTGTAGCAACCAGTAGCCTGTGGGGTTATACAGTGTAGCAGCCAGTAGCCTGTGGGGTTATACAGTGTAGCAACCAGTAGCCTATGGGGTTATACAGTGTAGCAACCAGTAGCCTGTGGGGTTATACAGTGTAGCAACCAGCAGCCTGTGGGGTTATACAGTGTAGCAGCCAGTAGCCTGTGGGGTTATACAGTGTAGCAACCAGTAGCCTGTGGGGTTATATAGTGTAGCAACCAGTAGCCTATGGGGTTATATATTATACAGTGTAGCAACCAGCAGCCTGTGGGGTTATACAGTGTAGCAGCCAGTAGCCTGTGGGGTTATACATTATACAGTGTAGCAACCAGTAGCCTGTGGGGTTATACAGTGTAGCAGCCAGTAGCCTGTGGGGTTATACATTATACAGTGTAGCAACCAGTAGCCTGTGGGGTTATACAGTGTAGCAACCAGTAGCCTGTGGGGTTATACAGTGTAGCAGCCAGTAGCCTGTGGGGTTATACATTATACAGTGTAGCAACCAGTAGCCTGTGGGGTTATACATTATACAGTGTAGCAACCAGTAGCCTGTGGGGTTATACAGAGTAGAAACCAGTAGCCTGTGGGGTTATACATTGTACAGTGTAGCAACCAGTAGCCTGTGGGGTTATACAGTGTAGCAACCAGTAGCCTATGGGGTTATACATTATACAGTGTAGTAACCAGTAGCCTGTGGGGTTATACAGTGTAGCAACCAGTAGCCTGTGGGGTTATACAGTGTAGCAACCAAAAGCCTGTCGGGTTATACAGTGTAGCAACCAGTAGCCTGTGGGGTTATACAGTGTAGCAACCAGCAGCCTGTGGGGTTATACAGTGTAGCAACCAGCAGCCTGTGTGGTTATACAGTGTAGCAACCAGTAGCCTGTGGGGTTATACAGTGTAGCAGCCAGTAGCCTGTGGGGTTATACAGTGTAGCAACCAGCAGCCTGTGGGGTTATACAGTGTAGCAACCAGTAGCCTGTGGGGTTATACAGTGTAGCAACCAGCAGCCTGTGGGGTTATACAGTGTAGCAACCAGCAGCCTGTGGGGTTATACAGTGTAGCAACCAGTAGCCTGTGGGGTTATACAGTGTAGCAACCAGTAGCCTGTGGGGTTATACAGTGTAGCAACCAGCAGCCTGTGGGGTTATACAGTGTAGCAACCAGTAGCCTGTGGGGTTATACAGTGTAGCAACCAGTAGCCTGTGGGGTTATACAGTGTAGCAGCCAGTAGCCTGTGGGGTTATACAGTGTAGCAACCAGTAGCCTGTGGGGTTATACAGTGTAGCAACCAGCAGCCTGTGGGGTTATACAGTGTAGCAGCCAGTAGCCTGTGGGGTTATACAGTGTAGCAGCCAGTAGCCTGTGGGGTTATACAGTGTAGCAGCCATGCAGTAGCCTGTGGGGTTATACAGTGTAGCAGCCAGTAGCCTGTGGGGTTATACAGTGTAGCAACCAGCAGCCTGTGGGGTTATACAGTGTAGCAACCAGTAGCTTATGGGGTTATACAGTGTAGCAGCCAGTAGCCTGTGGGGTTATACAGTTTAGCAGCCATGCAGTAGCCTGTGGGGTTATACAGTGTAGCAGCCATGCAGTAGCCTGTGGGGTTATACAGTGTAGCAGCCATGCAGTAGCCTGTGGGGTTATACAGTGTAGCAGCCTTGCAGTAGCCTGTGGGGTTATACAGTGTAGCAGCCATGCAGTTGCCTGTGGGGTTATACAGTGTAGCAGCCATGCAGTAGCCTGTGGGGTTATACAGTGTAGCAGCCATGCAGTAGCCTGTGTGGTTATACAGTGTAGCAGCCATGCAGTAGCCTGTGGGGTTATACAGTGTAGCAGCCATGCAGTAGCCTTGGGGTTATACAGTATACAGTGTAGCAACCAGTAGCCCGTGGGGTTATACATTATACAGTGAAGGTAAGTTTCATACAGTGTTGTACAATGAAGGGAGCTCACATTCAATAGCTTATGCATGAAGTCACATACAATAGTGAGTATAGTGAATGCACTGTCATACAATGAAAAGTGAATGAACTCTCATACAGTACACAATGAATGAGCTCCTTTACAATGTACCGTGAATGAACACCCTTACAATACACACTGGATGAACACTCATACATTGACGAGTGAATGAACTCTCATACAAGGCACGGTGAAGGGAACGTAAAATGTATGAAATAATGTATAAAAAGGTTACCAACTTGAACAATACCTGGATTACTGGCGAGAAACCTGACGACAGTGTAGCCTCCGTCAGGCAGTGTGACCGTGTCCTTGTAGACCGGGCGGTCCAGGTTCCTCAGCAGGCGGCCGGCCCGGTCCATCTCCATCACCTGCACGGCACAAACACAAGTACAGTCATCAACAACATGGTTGGCTCACTACGTCTCCCATCTCAAACTTCTCAGCTAAGTATGAGCTGAATTCTCAGCTGAATTTTTTTTGTCTACCGAGTTAATCATTCTGGTGTGTTTTCTCAGCAGGTGTGCCTTCACGGCACCACTGAGGGCTCAGCAGGTGTGCCTTCACGGCACCACTGAGGGCTCAGCAGGTGTGCCTTCACGGCAACAGAGGGCTCAGCAGGTGTGCCTTCACGGCAACACTGAGTGCTCAGCAGGTGTGCCTTCACGGTACCACTGAGGGCTCAGCAGGTGTGCCTTCACGGCACCACTGAGGGCTCAGCAGGTGTGCCTTCACGGCACCACTGAGGGCTCAGCAGGTGTGCCTTCACGGCAACACTGAGGGCTCAGCTGGTGTGCCTTCACGACAACACTGAGTGCTCAGCAGGTGTGCCTTCACGACAACACTGAGTGCTCAGCTGGTGTGCCTTCACGACAACACTGAGTGCTCAGCTGGTGTGCCTTCACGACAACACTGAGTGCTCAGCTGGTGTGCCTTCACGACAGCACTGAGTGCTCAGCTGGTGTGCCTTCACGACAACACTGAGGGCTCAGCTGGTGTGCCTTCACGACAACACTGAGTGCTCAGCTGGTGTGCCTTCACGACAACACTGAGTGCTCAGCAGGTGTGCCTTCACGACAACACTGAGTGCTCAGCTGGTGTGCCTTCACGACAACACTGAGGGCTCAGCTGGTGTGCCTTCACGACAACACTGAAGGCTCAGCAGGTGTGCCTTCACGACAACACTGAGGGCTCAGCAGGTGTGCCTTCACGACAACACTGAGGGCTCAGCAGGTGTGCATTCACGACAACACTGAGGGCTCAGCAGGTGTGCCTTCACGACAACACTGAGGGCTCAGCAGGAGTGCCTTCACGACAACACTGAGGGCTCAGCAGGTGTGCCTTCACGACAACACTGAGGGCTCAGCTGGTGTGCCTTCACGGCAACACTGAGGGCTCAGCTGGTGTGCCTTCACGACAACACTGAGGGCTCAGCAGGTGTGCCTTCACGACAACACTGAGGGCCAATCGCTGACAGCTGTGTTGCCTCTCTCACGGTGGCATGTGTGGAGATGAAGGAACTGATGTGATGGTGTCTGTAGGAGACCATAGTTTTTATTCCATACTTTTGGGCCCCTTCTACGGACCCCCAGGTGTCACCATACTCTAGGGGCCCCCTCTAGGGACCCCCAGGTGTCACCATACTCTAGGGCCCCCCTCAAGGGACCCCCAGGTGTCACCATACTCTAGGGTCCCCCTCTAGGGACCCCAGGTGTCACTATACTCTAGGGTCCCCTCTAGGGACCTCAGGTGTCACCATACTCTAGGGCCCCCTCTAGGGACCCCAGGTGTCACCATACTCTAGGGCCCCCTCTAGGGACACCAGGTGTCACCATACTCTAGGGCCCCCTCTAGGGACCCCAGGTGTCACTATACTCTAGGGCCCCCTCTAGGGACCCCAGGTGTCACCATACTCTAGGGCCCCCTCTAGGGACCCCAGGTGTCACCATACTCTAGGGCCCCCTCTAGGGACCCCAGGTGTCACCATACTCTAGGGCCCCCTCTAGGGACCCCAGGTGTCACTATACTCTAGGGCCCCCTCTAGGGACCCCAGGTGTCACCATACTCTAGGGGCCCCCTCTAGGGACCCCAGGTGTCACTATACTCTAGGGGCCCCCTCTAGGGACCCCAGGTGTCACCATACTTTTGGGCCCCCTCTAGGGACCCCAGGTGTCACCATACTTTTGGGCCCCCTCTAGGGACCCCAGGTGTCACTATACTCTAGGGGCCCCCTCTAGGGACCCCAGGTGTCACTATACTCTAGGGCCCCCTCTAGGGACCCCAGGTGCCACCATACTCTAGGGCCCCCCTCAAGGGACCCCAGGTGTCACCATACTCTGGGGCCCTCTCTAGAGACCCCAGGTGTCACTATACTCTAGGGCCCCCTCTAGGGACCCCCAGGTATCACCATACTCTAGGGCCCCCTCTAGGGACCCCCAGGTGTCACCATACTCTAGGGCCCCCTCTAGGGACCTCAGGTGTCACTATACTCTAGGGCCCCCTCTAGGGACCCCAGGTGTCACCATACTTTTGGGCCCCCTCTAGGGACCCCAGGTGTCACTATACTCTAGGGGCCCCCTCTAGGGACCCCAGGTGTCACTATACTCTAGAGGCCCCCTCTAGGGACCCCAGGTGTCACTATACTCTAGGGGCCCCCTCTAGGGACCCCAGGTGTCACTATACTCTAGGGGCCCCCTCTAGGGACCCCAGGTATCACCATACTCTAGGGCCCCCTCTAGGGACCCCCAGGTGCCACCATACTCTAGGGCCCCCCTCAAGGGACCCCAGGTGTCACTATACTCTAGGGCCCTCTCTAGAGACCCCAGGTGTCACTATACTCTAGGGCCCCCTCTAGGGACCCCAGGTGTCACTATACTCTAGGGTCCCCTCTAGGGACCCCCAGGTGTCACCATACTCTAGGGCCCCCTCTAGGGACCTCAGGTGTCACCATACTCTAGGGCCCCCTCTAGGGACACCAGGTGTCACCATACTCTAGGGCCCCCTCTAGGGACCCCAGGTGTCACTATATTCTAGGGCCCCCTCTAGGGACCTCAGGTGTCACCATACTCTAGGGCCCCCTCTAGGGACCTCAGGTGTCACCATACTCTAGGGCCCCCTCTAGGGACCCCAGGTGTCACCATACTCTAGGGCCCCCTCTAGGGACCTCAGGTGTCACCATACTCTAGGGCCCCCTCTAGGGACCCCAGGTGTCACTATACTCTAGGGCCCCCTCTAGGGACCCCAGGTGTCACCATACTCTAGGGCCCCCTCTAGGGACCTCAGGTGTCACCATACTCTAGGGCCCCCTCTAGGGGCCTCAGGTGTCACCATACTCTAGGGCCCCCTCTAGGGACACCAGGTGTCACCATACTCTAGGGCCCCCTCTAGGGACCTCAGGTGTCACAATACTCTAGGGCCCCCTCTAGGGACCTCAGGTGTCACCATACTCTAGGGCCCCCTCTAGGGACCCCAGGTGTCACTATACTCTAGGGCCCCCTCTAGGGACCTCAGGTGTCACCATACTCTAGGGCCCCCTCTAGGGACCCCCAGGTGTCACTATACTCTAGGGCCCCCTCTAGGGACCCCAGGTGTCACTATACTCTAGGGCCCCCTCTAGGGACCTCAGGTGACGCCATACTCTAGGGCCCCCTCTAGGGACCCCAGGTGTCACCATACTCTAGGGCCCCCTCTAGGGACCCCAGGTGTCACTATACTCTAGGGCCCCCTCTAGGGACCTCAGGTGTCACCATACTCTAGGGCCCCCTCTAGGGACCCCAGGTGTCACTATACTCTAGGGCCCCTCTAGGGACCCCAGGTGTCACCATACTCTAGGGCCCCCTCTAGGGACCCCAGGTGTCACCATACTCTAGGGCCCCCTCTAGGGACCCCAGGTGTCACTATACTCTAGGGCCCCCTCTAGGGACCTCAGGTGACGCCATACTCTAGGGCCCCCTCTAGGGACCCCAGGTGATACTATACTCTAGGGCCCCCTCTAGGGACCTCAGGTGTCACCATACTCTAGGGCCCCCTCTAGGGACCCCAGGTGTCACTATACTCTAGGGCCCCCTCTAGGGACCTCAGGTGACGCCATACTCTAGGGCCCCCTCTAGGGACCCCCAGGTGTCACTATACTCTAGGGCCCCCTCTAGGGACCTCAGGTGACGCCATACTCTAGGGTCCCCTCTAGGGACACCAGGTGTCACCATACTCTAGGGCCACCTCTAGGGACCCCCAGGTGTCACCATACTCTAGGCCCCCTCTAGGGACCTCAGGTGTCACCATACTCTAGGGGCCCCCTCTAGGGACCTCAGGTGTCACCATACTCTAGGGCCCCCTCTAGGGACCCCAGGTGTCACCATACTCTAGGGGCCCCCTCTAGGGACCCCAGGTGTCACCATACTCTAGGGTCCCCTCTAGGGACACCAGGTGTCACCATACTCTAGGGCCCCCTCTAGGGACCCCAGGTGTCACCATACTCTAGGGCCCCCTCTAGGGACCCCAGGTGTCACTATACTCTAGGGGCCCCCTCTAGGGACCTCAGGTGTCACCATACTCTAGGGCCCCCTCTAGGGACCCCAGGTGTCACTATACTCTAGGGTCCCCTCTAGGGACCTCAGGTGTCACCATACTCTAGGGCCCCCTCTAGGGACCCCCAGGTGTCACTATACTCTAGGGCCCCCTCTAGGGACCCCAGGTGTCACTATACTCTAGGCCCCCTCTAGGGACCCCAGGTGTCACCATACTCTAGGGGCCCCCTCTAGGGACCCTAGGTGTCACCATACTCTAGGGCCCCCTCTAGGGACCCCAGGTGTCACCATACTCTAGGGACCCCTCTAGGGACCCCAGGTGTCACCATACTCTAGGGCCCCCTCTAGGGACCCCAGTTGTCACCATACTCTAGGGCCCCCTCTAGGGACCCCAGGTGTCACCATACTCTAGGGTCCCCTCTAGGGACCCCAGGTGTCACCATACTCTAGGGTCCCCTCTAGGGACCCCCAGGTGTCACCATACTCTAGGGTCCCCTCTAGGGACCCCCAGGTGTCACCATACTCTAGGGACCCTCTAGGGACCCCAGGTGTCACCATACTCTAGGGCCCCCTCTAGGGACCCCCAGGTGTCACCATACTCTAGGGCCCCCTCTAGGGACCCCAGGTGTCACCATACTCTAGGGCCCCCTCTAGGGACCCCCAGGTGTCACCATACTCTAGGGACCCCTCTAGGGACCCCCAGGTGTCACCATACTCTAGGGACCCCTCTAGGGACCCCAGGTGTCACCATACAGCAGTACTAACAAGATAACTGTACATAAGGAAGCACAAGAAACAACTCTGTGAAGCTGGTGAGAACAAGGCTGTAGCAGCCACCACCGTACACCACTAAGGCCGACACACAGGTGGTCGAGGGAGACAATGGGTAGTTGCAGCAAGATGTCGTGTTACACACCAACACCCTCAGGGACCAGGGACGACAGCAAGATGTCGTGTTACACACCAACACCCTCAGGGACCAGGGACGACAGCAAGATGTCGTGTTACACACCAACACCCTCAGGGACCAGGGACGACAGCAAGATGTCGTGTTACACACCAACACCCTCAGGGACCAGGGACGACAGCAAGATGTCGTGTTACACACCAACACCCTCAGGGACCAGGGACGACAGCTAGATGTCGTGTTGCACACCAACACCCTCAGGGACCAGGGACGACAGCAAGATGTCGTGTTACACACCAACACCCTCAGGGACCAGGGACGACAGCAAGATGTCGTGTTGCACACCAACACCCTCAGGGACCAGGGACGACAGCAAGATGTCGTGTTACACACCAACACCCTCAGGGACCAGGGACGACAGCAAGATGTCGTGTTACACACCAACACCCTCAGGGACCAGGGACGACAGCAAGATGTCGTGTTGCACACCAACACCCTCAGGGACCAGGGACGACAGCAAGATGTCGTGTTACACACCAACACCCTCAGGGACCAGGGACGACAGCAAGATGTCGTGTTACACACCAACACCCTCAGGGACCAGGGACGACAGCAAGATGTCGTGTTACACACCAACACCCTCAGGGACCAGGGACGACAGCAAGATGTCGTGTTACACACCAACACCCTCAGGGACCAGGGACGACAGCAAGATGTCGTGTTACACACCAACACCCTCAGGGATCAGGGACGACAGCAAGATGTCGTGTTACACACCAACACCCTCAGGGACCAGGGGCGACAGCAAGATGTCGTGTTACACACCAACACCCTCAGGGATCAGGGACGACAGCAAGATGTCGTGTTACACACCAACACCCTCAGGGACCAGGGACGACAGCAAGATGTCGTGTTGCACACCAACACCCTCAGGGACCAGGGACGACAGCAAGATGTCGTGTTACACACCAACACCCTCAGGGACCAGGGACGACAATTGAGACAAACAGTGGAGCGCAATATAGATATCGCTTGGACCATCACCTCAGAAACTGAGACCATGAAATACACTCATACAGTGTGTCACCTGGCTCCTGTGAGTTATAAATTATTATGTATATACTGTATATATATACTGTATAATGTATAACCTAGTGAATGAACTCCTCCAAGTAGACACTTTAGCTAGAAGGTCGGTAAACAGATGTTCTTCTCCTTGTTTAATGATGTGTTCAGTTACGAGAGTGAGGCGAGGTCAGACCCCTGCATGTAGTTACGAGAGTGAGGCGAGGTCAGACCCCTGCATGTAGTTACGAGAGTGAGGCGAGGTCAGACCCCTGCATGTAGTTACGAGAGTGAGGAGAGGTCAGACCCCTGCATGTAGTTACGAGAGTGAGGAGAGGTCAGACCCCTGCATGTAGTTACGAGAGTGAGGAGAGGTCAGACCCCTGCATGTAGTTACGAGAGTGAGGAGAGGTCAGACCCCTGCATGTAGTTACGAGAGTGAGGAGAGGTCAGACCCCTGCATGTAGTTACGAGAGTGAGGAGAGGTCAGACCCCTGCATGTAGTTACGAGAGTGAGGAGAGGTCAGACCCCTGCATGTAGTTACGAGAGTGAGGAGAGGTCAGACCCCTGCATGTAGTTACGAGAGTGAGGCGAGGTCAGACCCCTGCATGTAGTTACGAGAGTGAGGAGAGGTCAGACCCCTGCATGTAGTTACGAGAGTGAGGAGAGGTCAGACCCCTGCATGTAGTTACGAGAGTGAGGCGAGGTCAGACCCCTGCATGTAGTTACGAGAGTGAGGCGAGGTCAGACCCCTGCATGTAGTTACGAGAGTGAGGCGAGGTCAGACCCCTGCATGTAGTTACGAGAGTGAGGCGAGGTCAGACCCCTGCATGTAGTTACGAGAGTGAGGCGAGGTCAGACCCCTGCATGTAGTTACGAGAGTGAGGCGAGGTCAGACCCCTGCATGTAGTTACGAGAGTGAGGCGAGGTCAGACCCCTGCATGTAGTTACGAGAGTGAGGCGAGGTCAGACCCCTGCATGTAGTTACGAGAGTGAGGCGAGGTCAGACCCCTGCATGTAGTTACGAGAGTGAGGCGAGGTCAGACCCCTGCATGTAGTTACGAGAGTGAGGCGAGGTCAGACCCCTGCATGTAGTTACGAGAGTGAGGCGAGGTCAGACCCCTGCATGTAGTTACGAGAGTGAGGAGAGGTCAGACCCCTGCATGTAGTTACGAGAGTGAGGCGAGGTCAGACCCCTGCATGTAGTTACGAGAGTGAGGCGAGGTCAGACCCCTGCATGTAGTTACGAGAGTGAGGCGAGGTCAGACCCCTGCATGTAGTTACGAGAGTGAGGCGAGGTCAGACCCCTGCATGTAGTTACGAGAGTGAGGCGAGGTCAGACCCCTGCATGTAGTTACGAGAGTGAGGAGAGGTCAGACCCCTGCGTGTAGTTACGAGAGTGAGGCGAGGTCAGACCCCTGCATGTAGTTACGAGAGTGAGGCGAGGTCAGACCCCTGCATGTAGTTACGAGAGTGAGGCGAGGTCAGACCCCTGCATGTAGTTACGAGAGTGAGGAGAGGTCAGACCCCTGCATGTAGTTACGAGAGTGAGGCGAGGTCAGACCCCTGCATGTAGTTACGAGAGTGAGGAGAGGTCAGACCCCTGCATGTAGTTACGAGAGTGAGGCGAGGTCAGACCCCTGCATGTAGTTACGAGAGTGAGGCGAGGTCAGACCCCTGCATGTAGTTACGAGAGTGAGGCGAGGTCAGACCCCTGCATGTAGTTACGAGAGTGAGGAGAGGTCAGACCCCTGCATGTAGTTACGAGAGTGAGGAGAGGTCAGACCCCTGCATGTAGTTACGAGAGTGAGGAGAGGTCAGACCCCTGCATGTAGTTACGAGAGTGAGGAGAGGTCAGACCCCTGCATGTAGTTACGAGAGTGAGGCGAGGTCAGACCCCTGCATGTGGGAACATGTAACAGTTACGAGAGTGAGGCGAGGTCAGACCCCTGCATGTGGGAACATGTAACAGTTACGAGAGTGAGGCGAGGTCAGACCCCTGCATGTGGGAACATGTAACAGGATGAACAGCATAGTCAGTGTTCTTCCTACAGCAGGACCCACAACACATGTCCATACAAGCATGTTCACTAGCATGATCAATAACTCAGGGTATGTTCTTTACACTGGGGAGGGGGCTGTGACCTGGCTCCTAGTGATCATGCTGACCTGGCTCCTAGTGATCATGCTGACCTGGCTCCTAGTGATCATGCTGACCTGGCTCCTAGTGATCATGCTGACCTGGCTCCTAGTGATCATGCTGACCTGGCTCCTAGTGATCATGCTGACCTGGCTCCTGGTGATCATGCTGACCTGGCTCCTAGTGATCATGCTGACCTGGCTCCTAGTGATCATGCTGACCTGGCTCCTGGTGATCATGCTGACCTGGCTCCTAGTGATCATGCTGACCTGGCTCCTAGTGATCATGCTGACCTGGCTCCTGGTGATCATGCTGACCTGGCTCCTAGTGATCATGCTGACCTGGCTCCTAGTGATCATGCTGACCTGGCTCCTAGTAATCATGCTGACCTGGCTCCTGGTGATCACACTGACCTGGCTCCTGGGGATCACACTGACCTGGCTCCTGGTGATCACACTGACCTGGCTCCTGGTGATCTCACTGACCTGGCTCCTGGTGATCTCACTGACCTGGCTCCTGGTGATCACACTGACCTGGCTCCCAGTGATCACATTGACCTGGCTCCTGGTAATCACACTGACCTGGCTCCTGGTGATCTCACTGACCTGGCTCCTGGTGATCTCATTGACATGGCTCTTGGTGATCACACTGACATGGCTCCTGGTGATCTCACTGACCTGGCTCCTGGTGATCTCACTGACCTGGCTCCTGGGGATCACACTGACCTGGCTCCCGGTGATCTCACTGACCTGGCTCCTGGTGATCTCACTGACCTGGCTCCTGGTGATCTCACTGGCCTGGCTCCTGGTGATCACACTGACCTGGCTCCTGGTGATCTCACTGACCTGGCTCCTGGTGATCTCACTGACCTGGCTCCTGGTGATCTCACTGACCTGGCTCCGGTGATCTCACTGACCTGGCTCCTGGTGATCTCACTGACCTGGCTCCTGGTGATCTCACTGACCTGGCTCCTGGTGATCTCACTGACCTGGCTCCTGGTGATCTCACTGACCTGGCTCCTGGTGATCTCACTGACCTGGCTCCGGTGATCTCACTGACCTGGCTCCTGGTGATCTCACTGACCTGGTTCCTGGTGATCTCACTGACCTGGCTCCTGGTGATCTCAGCCTCCGGGACATCGTTGGGACGGTCCTGTCCAAGGACCCAGAAGTGATCACCGTGCAGGTGAACTGGGTGGTTGTCGTCACCATTTATTCCTGCAGAAAGTGAATTAATTTATTAATTATTCCTGACTACATGAAGTATTAAATTTATTCATCAATCATGTAATTGAAAACTGCATCATTTTATAATTAAGTGTTCACTGCAGTAGGCTGTAAGGTAGGATGACAATCCACACTTGTATATGGGTGAAATTTATGTAAAGAATTACACCCTAATTGGTGTATTAAAAAAAATTCACAGAAATTTCTCAAATACATTAGTGTAGTTTTTTTATCCTATGTTAGTATGTCTGTGAGAAGACATTACCATTACTAAAGTATGTTATTGATGTAAGTTGATGACATATATTATTTGAAATTGGAAACCGAAATGTGTTTCATAAAATGAATTGTGTATAACAAATATTTAGATGTGATGAATAAGTATTGTCCTCGAGCACTAGAGGAGGGGACTGGCAGCCGTCTAGTGCCCTCTACCAGTCCAGGCGGGCACTGGCAGCCGTCTAGTGCCCTCTACCAGTCCAGGCGGGCACTGGCAGCCGTCTAGTGCCCTCTACCAGTCCAGGCGGGCACTGGCGGCCGTCTAGTGCCCTCTACCAGTTCAGGCAGGCACTGGCAGCCGTCTAGTGCCCTCTACCAGTCCAGGCGGGCACTGGCAGCCGTCTAGTGCCCTCTACCAGTCCAGGCGGGCACTGGCAGCCGTCTAGTGCCCTCTACCAGTCCAGGCGGGCACTGGCAGCCGTCTAGTGCCCTCTACCAGTCCAGGCGGGCACTGGCAGCCGTCTAGTGCCCTCTACCAGTCCAGGCGGGCACTGGCGGCCGTCTAGTGCCCTCTACCAGTCCAGGCGGGCACTGGCAGCCGTCTAGTGCCCTCTACCAGTCCAGGCGGGCACTGGCAGCCGTCTAGTGCCCTCTACCAGTCCAGGCGGGCACTGGCAGCCGTCTATAGTGCCCTCTACCAGTCCAGGCGGGCACTGGCAGCCGTCTAGTGCCCTCTACCAGTCCAGGCGGGCACTGGCAGCCGTCTAGTGCCCTCTACCAGTCCAGGCAGGCACTGGCGGCCGTCTAGTGCCCTCTACCAGTCCAGGCGGGCACTGGCAGCCGTCTAGTGCCCTCTACCAGTCCAGGCGGGCACTGGCAGCCGTCTAGTGCCCTCTACCAGTCCAGGCGGGCACTGGCAGCCGTCTAGTGCCCTCTACCAGTCCAGGCGGGCACATGAAAAGAGGCAGGGGTCGTATTGAAAGCTTAATAATGATACAAGGAGCAGCGTGATTATATTGCAAGGATGATCATGTTATATGAAGGGGCATTGTCATGTTGCAAGTTTGACCATGTTACAAGAAGAAGTAGGGTTATAATGCAAGGCTTAGCAAGCTATAAGTATGGGCATCATCGTGTTGCAAGGATGATCATGTTACAGGAAGGGGCACGGTCATGTGCCAATGTTGAACATTTTAGAAAAAGTAGCCTGTAATCATGTTGCAAAGTTGATCATATTACAGGAAGGGTCGGGGTCATGTTGCATGGTTAATTATTGTGGGTGATGTGATGTGAGGACGGTGAGTGTGAGGAGGTGGGGGTGAGGGAGGGGACAGTAAGCAGGGATGGTGCAGGAAGGGTGGGGGAGATCGCGTGACAATGGACCTTCAACAAGGGGGCTCGGTACACAGAGCCATCAGAGGTCTGTGTACAAATATGGTGAAGTCAACACTGGTGTGAAGGAATGATCCGGCGAGGACTGACCTTCGTCAATGAGCACCAGGTCAACAGTGGCCCCCAGGGGGATGCTGTAGAGGTGCAGACACTCGCAGTAGTCGGCGTCGCAGTTGGTGTCAAGGGGCGGGCGCTCAGCGTTGCACACTCGCCTCTCCTGACCTCTCAAGCCAGTGAGGAGAAGCGGGGCGGCGGGCTGGGCGTACGAGAGGTTGTTGATCTGCGGGGTCGTCACTTGCTGGCTCGTGTCAACTGCAGGAAAGTGAGCGGGTGTCCTCAGGTTTGTTTACATACTCTATGACCTGCTTATTAAGAGTAGCCTTAACCACCAACTGTAAGGTAACGTGGGGCTTACTTCTCCCCCCCCCACCCCCGTCTCAACTTTCCAACTGTCCAGAAAGACTCGCCCGACGTTCTTACACAGAAACACTTATAGTCTCAAGGAAGGGTAGGCAGCTACCTCGCCGTAGTCTATCTCAGCCAATTCTCTAATTGAGGCGAGGAAGAATATCGCTGACCGCTTGTTCGTCAGTTAACTTACAACGTCATCTTAACCCTATTGTAACTCTTCTCTCCGTAACTCTCCCACTAACTTTGTCCAGGTGGTAAATGTTCACACCTCGCTAACTTACCTTGTCTACACCCCAAGGTAACACAAGCCAGGGGCGATAATAACCATTAGAATGTTCCCAAACTTACGTCATATCTCATATATATATATATATATATATATATATATATATATATATATATATATATATATATATATATATATATNACCAAGTCCACAAGCGGGTAACCAGCACGGCCAGTAAACTCCAAACCTATGGAGTTTACCCTCATGACAGCTGGAATATGACTGCCATCGCAAACACTCCTCGTCCCCACCACCAGGAACAGCAGGGAGGGTAGAGACACCCCACCCCCTGCCGGCGAAAACGGCAATTACCCAAACTGCCGGAGCGGGCAAATGACACGTCTACACCGTATGGCAGCTCAGGTGAGACTCAAGGGTACAAGTGGATGAAAGGGTGTATAAAAAAAAGATGATATTATTAAGGTGTTAAATATAGCAACACAAAATTGAACACGAAAAAACAGATACGAATTTAAAAAGTGTAGTTAAAGGAAAGACCTGGGAAAATATTATATTGAGAACAGGGGTGTTATGTTGGTGAGCTCTGAGAGCACAGTTTCAAGCATAATTTAGAGGTATATGAATGAGTTATGATGCACGTAGATGCAGGTACATATCACGTAGATGCACATAGATAGCACCTGCCTCCCTTGGCCCGCGGGACCTACTGTAGTTATCTTTATTCCTAATAATAGGCTGAATACAAAACATGATATGTGCTTGCAATTAAAATAATTGCAGGAATATATTGAACAATGCTAGATAAAGCAATCACATTCATGTTTTTGAGCAATTAGTGTGTAGCTAAAATATTATATTCGCATATATATTAAAATTCCATAATTTATAGTCAAATGTCGGCAATTAAGGTATGAATAAAACAATGTTTCATTATTCATGTTATATTCCAATAAGTGTTAACAAACTATGTACATATATGTGTGTATCACAGAGTATGCATATGTATCATAGTGTTTATACGTGTTTGATAGTTTATATATGTATATCATGCGTGTATTTTATGGTAAATGCATGAGTTGATGTGTATATAAATGTATTTTGGTGTATCACATGTGTAAGGTGTTAAAGAGTTTATACATCACGAAGTATCTGGAACTGTTGTGTCGACTAGCTCTGTGTCGACCAGTTCTGTGTCGACCAGCTCCGTGTCGGCCAGCTCCATGTCGACCAGCTCCGTGTCGACCAGCTCCGTGTCGGCCAGCTCCGTGTCGGCCAGCTCCGTGTAGAACAGGTTTGAAACTTATTTTATCGTCTTCAATAATTGTTTTTCCCGCCAATAAAATTGCCACAAGTTGGGAAGTTAGGCGGGACGTCCGGGAGGTCCTTGTCTCCTCCTATCCTGATGACCAGCTCCATCCCTGCTACTGAGTGTAGCAGCACGTGGCAGTGTAACAGCCAGTAGCCTGTGGGGGTATACAGTGTACAGTGTAGCAGCCAGTAGCCTGTGGGGTTTACAGTGTACAGTGTAGCAGCCAGTAGCCTGTGGGGGTATACAGTGTACAGTGTAGCAGCCAGCAGCCTGTGGGGTATACAGTGTAGCAACCAGTAGCCTATGGGGTTATACATTATACAGTGTAGCAACCAGTAGCCTGTGGGGTTATACAGTGTAGCAACCAGTAGCCTGTAGGGTTATACAGTGTAGCAACCAGTAGCCTGTGGGGTTATACAGTGTAGCAGCCAGTAGCCTGTGGGGTTATACAGTGTAGCAACCAGCAGCCTGTGGGGTTATACAGTGTAGCAACCAGTAGCTTGTGGGGTTATACAGTGTAGCAACCAGTAGCCTATGGGGTTATACATTATACAGTGTAGCAACCAGTAGTCTGTGGGGTTATACAGTGTAGCAGCCAGTAGCCTGTGGGGTTATACATTATACAGTGTAGCAACCAGCAGCCTGTGGGGTTATACCGTGTAGCAGCCAGTAGCCTGTGGGGTTATACATTATACAGTGTAGCAACCAGTAGCCTGTGGGGTTATACAGTGTAGCAGCCAGCAGCCTGTGGGGTTATACAGTGTTGCAGCCAGTAGCTTGTGGGGTTATACAGTGTAGCAACCAGTAGCCTATGGGGTTATACATTATACAGTGTAGCAACCAGCAGCCTGTGGGGTTATACCGTGTAGCAGCCAGTAGCCTGTGGGGTTATACATTATACAGTGTAGCAACCAGTAGCCTGTGGGGTTATACAGTGTAGCAGCCAGTAGCCTGTGGGTTATACATTATACAGTGTAGCAACCAGTAGCCTGTGGGGTTATACAGTGTAGCAATCAGTAGCCTGTGGGGTTATACAGTGTAGCAGCCAGTAGCCTGTGGGGTTATACATTATACAGTGTAGCAACCAGTAGCCTGTGGGGTTATACATTATACAGTGTAGCAACCAGTAGCCTGTGGGGTTATACAGTGTAGAAACCAGTAGCCTGTGGGGTTATACATTGTACAGTGTAGCAACCAGTAGCCTGTGGGGTTATACAGTGTAGCAACCAGTAGCCTATGGGGTTATACATTATACAGTGTAGCAACCAGTAGCCTGTGGGGTTATACAGTGTAGCAACAAGTAGCCTGTGGGGTTATACAGTATAGCAACCAGCAGCCTGTGGGGTTATACAGTGTGGCCACCAGTAGCCTGTGGGGTTATACAGTGTAGCAGCCAGTAGCCTGTGGTGTTATACAGTGCAGCAGCCAGTAGCCTGTGGGGTTATACAGTGCAGCAACCAGCAGCCTGTGGGGTTATACAGTGTAGCAGCCAGTAGCCTGTGGGGTTATACAGTGTAGCAACCAGTAGCCTGTGGGGTTATATAGTGTAGCAACCAGTAGCCTGTGGGGTTATACAGTGTAGCAGCCAGTAGCCTGTGGGGTTATACAGTGTAGCAACCAGTAGCCTGTGGGGTTATACAGTGTAGCAGCCAGTAGCCTGTGGGGTTATACAGTGTAGCAACCAGTAGCCTATGGGGTTATACAGTGTAGCAACCAGTAGCCTGTGGGGTTATACAGTGTAGCAACCAGCAGCCTGTGGGGTTATACAGTGTAGCAGCCAGTAGCCTGTGGGGTTATACAGTGTAGCAACCAGTAGCCTGTGGGGTTATATAGTGTAGCAACCAGTAGCCTATGGGGTTATATATTATACAGTGTAGCAACCAGCAGCCTGTGGGGTTATACAGTGTAGCAGCCAGTAGCCTGTGGGGTTATACATTATACAGTGTAGCAACCAGTAGCCTGTGGGGTTATACAGTGTAGCAGCCAGTAGCCTGTGGGGTTATACAGTGTAGCAACCAGTAGCCTGTGGGGTTATACAGTGTAGCAGCCAGTAGCCTGTGGGGTTATACAGTGTAGCAACCAGTAGCCTATGGGGTTATACAGTGTAGCAACCAGTAGCCTGTGGGGTTATACAGTGTAGCAACCAGCAGCCTGTGGGGTTATACAGTGTAGCAGCCAGTAGCCTGTGGGGTTATACAGTGTAGCAACCAGTAGCCTGTGGGGTTATACAGTGTAGCAGCCAGTAGCCTGTGGGGTTATACAGTGTAGCAACCAGTAGCCTGTGGGGTTATATAGTGTAGCAACCAGTAGCCTATGGGGTTATATATTATACAGTGTAGCAACCAGCAGCCTGTGGGGTTATACAGTGTAGCAGCCAGTAGCCTGTGGGGTTATACATTATACAGTGTAGCAACCAGTAGCCTGTGGGGTTATACAGTGTAGCAGCCAGTAGCCTGTGGGGTTATACAGTGTAGCAACCAGTAGCCTGTGGGGTTATACAGTGTAGCAGCCAGTAGCCTGTGGGGTTATACAGTGTAGCAACCAGTAGCCTATGGGGTTATACAGTGTAGCAACCAGTAGCCTGTGGGGTTATACAGTGTAGCAACCAGCAGCCTGTGGGGTTATACAGTGTAGCAGCCAGTAGCCTGTGGGGTTATACAGTGTAGCAACCAGTAGCCTGTGGGGTTATATAGTGTAGCAACCAGTAGCCTATGGGGTTATATATTATACAGTGTAGCAACCAGCAGCCTGTGGGGTTATACAGTGCAGCAGCCAGTAGCCTGTGGGGTTATACATTATACAGTGTAGCAACCAGTAGCCTGTGGGGTTATACAGTGTAGCAGCCAGTAGCCTGTGGGGTTATACAGTGTAGCAACCAGTAGCCTGTGGGGTTATACAGTGTAGCAGCCAGTAGCCTGTGGGGTTATACAGTGTAGCAACCAGTAGCCTGTGGGGTTATACAGTGTAGCAGCCAGTAGCCTGTGGGGTTATAAAGTGTAGCAACCAGTAGCCTATGGGGTTATACAGTGTAGCAACCAGTAGCCTGTGGGGTTATACAGTGTAGCAACCAGCAGCCTGTGGGGTTATACAGTGTAGCAGCCAGTAGCCTGTGGGGTTATACAGTGTAGCAACCAGTAGCCTGTGGGGTTATATAGTGTAGCAACCAGTAGCCTATGGGGTTATATATTATACAGTGTAGCAACCAGCAGCCTGTGGGGTTATACAGTGTAGCAGCCAGTAGCCTGTGGGGTTATACATTATACAGTGTAGCAACCAGTAGCCTGTGGGGTTATACAGTGTAGCAGCCAGTAGCCTGTGGGGTTATACAGTGTAGCAACCAGTAGCCTGTGGGGTTATACAGTGTAGCAGCCAGTAGCCTGTGGGGTTATACAGTGTAGCAACCAGTAGCCTATGGGGTTATACAGTGTAGCAACCAGTAGCCTGTGGGGTTATACAGTGTAGCAACCAGCAGCCTGTGGGGTTATACAGTGTAGCAGCCAGTAGCCTGTGGGGTTATACAGTGTAGCAACCAGTAGCCTGCGGGGTTATATAGTGTAGCAACCAGTAGCCTATGGGGTTATATATTATACAGTGTAGCAACCAGCAGCCTGTGGGGTTATACAGTGTAGCAGCCAGTAGCCTGTGGGGTTATACATTATACAGTGTAGCAACCAGTAGCCTGTGGGGTTATACAGTGTAGCAGCCAGTAGCCTGTGGGGTTATACATTATACAGTGTAGCAACCAGTAGCCTGTGGGGTTATACATTATACAGTGTAGCAACCAGTAGCCTGTGGGGTTATACAGTGTAGCAACCAGTAGCCTGTGGGGTTATACAGTGTAGCAGCCAGTAGCCTGTGGGGTTATACATTATACAGTGTAGCAACCAGTAGCCTGTGGGTTATACATTATACAGTGTAGCAACCAGTAGCCTGTGGGGTTATACAGTGTAGAAACCAGTAGCCTGTGGGGTTATACATTGTACAGTGTAGCAACCAGTAGCCTGTGGGGTTATACAGTGTAGCAACCAGTAGCCTATGGGGTTATACATTATACAGTGTAGCAACCAGTAGCCTGTGGGGTTATACAGTGTAGCAACCAGTAGCCTGTGGGGTTATACAGTGTAGCAACCAAAAGCCTGTCGGGTTATACAGTGTAGCAACCAGTAGCCTGTGGGGTTATACAGTGTAGCAACCAGCAGCCTGTGGGGTTATACAGTGTAGCAACCAGCAGCCTGTGTGGTTATACAGTGTAGCAACCAGTAGCCTGTGGGGTTATACAGTGTAGCAGCCAGTAGCCTGTGGGGTTATACAGTGTAGCAACCAGCAGCCTGTGGGGTTATACAGTGTAGCAACCAGTAGCCTGTGGGGTTATACAGTGTAGCAACCAGCAGCCTGTGGGGTTATACAGTGTAGCAACCATCAGCCTGTGGGGTTATACAGTGTAGCAACCAGTAGCCTGTGGGGTATACAGTGTAGCAACCAGTAGCCTGTGGGGTTATACAGTGTAGCAACCAGCAGCCTGTGGGGTTATACAGTGTAGCAACCAGTAGCCTGTGGGGTTATACAGTGTAGCAACCAGTAGCCTGTGGGGTTATACAGTGTAGCAGCCAGTAGCCTGTGGGGTTATACAGTGTAGCAACCAGTAGCCTGTGGGGTTATACAGTGTAGCAACCAGCAGCCTGTGGGGTTATACAGTGTAGCAGCCAGTAGCCTGTGGGGTTATACAGTGTAGCAGCCAGTAGCCTGTGGGGTTATACAGTGTAGCAGCCATGCAGTAGCCTGTGGGGTTATACAGTGTAGCAGCCAGTAGCCTGTGGGGTTATACAGTGTAGCAACCAGCAGCCTGTGGGGTTATACAGTGTAGCAACCAGTAGCTTATGGGGTTATACAGTGTAGCAGCCAGTAGCCTGTGGGGTATACAGTTTAGCAGCCATGCAGTAGCCTGTGGGGTTATACAGTGTAGCAGCCATGCAGTAGCCTGTGGGGTTATACAGTGTAGCAGCCATGCAGTATCGTGGGGTTATACAGTGTAGCAGCCATGCAGTAACCTGTGGGGTTATACAGTGTAGCAGCCTGCAGTAGCCTGGGGGTATACAGTGTAGCAGCCATGCAGTAGCCTGTGGGGTTATACAGTGTAGCAGCCATGCAGTAGCCTGTGGGGTTATACAGTGTAGCAGCCATGCAGTAGCCTGTGTGGTTATACAGTGTAGCAGCCATGCAGTAGCCTGTGGGTTATACAGTGTAGCAGCCATGCAGTACCTTGGGGTTATACAGTATACAGTGTAGCAACCAGTAGCCCGGGGGGTTATACATTATACAGTGAAGGTAAGTCTCATACAGTGTTGTACAATGAAGGGAGCTCACATTCAATAGCTTATGCATGAAGTCACATACAATAGTGAGTATAGTGAATGCACTGTCATACAATGAAAAGTGAATGAACTCTCATACAGTACACAATGAATGAGCTCCTTTACAATGTACCGTGAATGAACACCCTTACAATACACACTGGATGAACACTCATACATTGACGAGTGAATGAACTCTCATACAAGGCACGGTGAAGGGAACGTAAAATGTATGAAATAATGTATAAAAAGGTTACCAACTTGAACAATACCTGGATTACTGGCGAGAAACCTGACGACAGTGTAGCCTCCGTCAGGCAGTGTGACCGTGTCCTTGTAGACCGGGCGGTCCAGGTTCCTCAGCAGGCGGCCGGCCCGGTCCATCTCCATCACCTGCACGGCACAAACACAAGTACAGTCATCAACAACATGGTGGCTCACTACGTCTCCCATCTCAAACTTCTCAGCTAAGTATGAGCTGAATTCTCAGCTGAATTTTTTTTGTCTACCGAGTTAATCATTCTGGTGTGTTTTCTCAGCAGGTGTGCCTTCACGGCACACTGAGGGCTCAGCAGGTGTGCCTTCACGGCACCACTGAGGGCTCAGCAGGTGTCTTCACGGCAACAGAGGGCTCAGCTGGTGTGCCTTCACGACAACACTGAGTGCTCAGCAGGTGTGCCTTCACGACACCACTGAGGGCTCAGCAGGTGTGCCTTCACGGCAACACTGAGTGCTCAGCTGGTGTGCCTTCACGACAACACTGAGTGCTCAGCTGGTGTGCCTTCACGACAACACTGAGTGCTCAGCTGGTGTGCCTTCACGACAACACTGAGGGCTCAGCTGTGTGCCTTCACGACAACACTGAGTGCTCAGCTGGTGTGCCTTCACGACAACACTGAGTGCTCAGCTGGGTGCCTTCACGACAACACTGAGTGCTCAGCTGGTGTGCCTTCACGACAACACTGAGGGCTCAGCTGGTGTGCCTTCACGACAACACTGAGGCTCAGCAGGTGTGCCTTCACGACAACACTGAGTGCTCAGAGGTGTGCCTTCACGACAACACTGAGGGCTCAGCAGGTGTGCCTTCACGACAACACTGAGGGCTCAGCAGTGTGCCTTCACGACAACACTGAGGGCTCAGCAGGTGTGCCTTCACGACAACACTGAGGGCTCAGCAGGTGTGCCTTCACGACACAACTGAGGGCTCAGCTGGTGTGCCTTCACGGCAACACTGAGGGCTCAGCTGGTGTGCCTTCACGACAACACTGAGGGCTCAGCAGGTGTGCCTTCACGACAACACTGGGGCCAATCGCTGACAGCTGTGTGCACCTCTCTCACAGGTGGCATGTGTGGAGATGAAGGAACTGATGATGGTGATGGGTCTGTAGGAGACCATAGTTTTTATTCCATACTTTTGGCCCCCCTCTGGACCCCCAGGTGTCACTATACTCTAGGGGCCCCCTCTACGGACCCCAGGTGTCACCATACTCTAGGGCCCCTCTAGGGACCCCCAGGTGTCACCATACTCTAGGGCCCCCTCTACGGACCCCAGGTGTCACCATACTCTAGGGTCCCCCTCTAGGGACCCCCAGGTGTCACCATACTCTAGGGGCCCCTCTACGGACCCCAGGTGTCACCATACTCTAGGGTCCCCCTCTAGGGACCCCCAGGTGTCACCATACTCTAGGATCTAGGGACCAGGTGTCTAGGGCCCCCTCTAGGGACCCCAGGTGTCACCATACTCTAGGGTCCCCTCTAGGGACCCCAGGTGTCACCATACTCTAGGGCCCCTCTAGGGACCCCCAGGTGTCACCATACTCTAGGGCCCCCTCTAGGGACCCAGGTGTCACATACTCTAGGGGCCCCCTCTAGGGACCCCAGGTGTCACCATACTCTAGGGCCCCCTCTAGGGACCCCAGGTGTCACCATACTCTAGGGCCCCCTCTAGGACCCCAGGTGTCACCATACTCTAGGGGCCCTCTAGGGACCCCAGGTGTCACCATACTCTAGGGTCCCCCTCTAGGGACCCCAGGTGTCACCATACTCTAGGGCCCCCTCTACGGACCCCAGTGTCACCATACTCTAGGGTCCCCCTCTAGGGACCCCAGGTGTCACAATACTCTAGGGCCCCCTCTAGGGACCCCAGGTGTCACAATATCTAGGGCCCCCTCTAGGGACCCCAGTGGTCACAATACTCTAGGCCCCCTCTAGGGACCCCAGGTGTCACCATACTCTAGGGGCCCCTCTAGGGACCCCCAGGTGTCACCATACTCTAGGGGCCCCTCTAGGGACCCCCAGGTGTCACCATACTCTAGGGGCCCCCTCTAGGGACCCCCAGGTGTCACCATACTCTAGGGGCCCCCTCTAGGGACCCCCAGGTGTCACCATACTCTAGGGCCCCCTCTAGGGACCCCCAGGTGTCACCATACTCTAGGGGCCCCTCTAGGGACCCCAGGTGTCACCATACTCTAGGGGCCCCTCTAGGGACCCCAGGTGTCACCATACTCTAGGGGCCCCCTCTAGGGACCCCAGGTGTCACCATACTCTAGGGGCCCCCCTCTAGGGACCCCAGGTGTCACCATACTCTAGGGCCCCCTCTAGGGACCCCCAGGTGTCACCATACTTAGGGGCCCCTCTAGGGACCCCAGGTGTCACCATACTCTAGGGTCCCTCTAGGGACCCCAGGTGTCACCATACAGCAGTACTAACAAGATAACTGTACATAAGGAAGCACAAGAAACAACTCTGTGAAGCTGGTGAGAACAAGCTGTAGCAGCCACCCCGTACACCACTAAGGCCGACACCACAGTGGTCGAGGGAGACAATGGGTAGTTGCAGCAAGATGTCGTGTGCACACCAACACCCTCAGGGACCAGGGACGACAGCAAGATGTCGTGTTGCACACCAACACCTCAGGGACCAGGGACGACAGCAAGATGTCGTGTTGCACACACAACCTCAGGGACCAGGGACGACAGCAAGATGTGTTTACACACCAACACTCAGGGACCAGGGACGACAGCAAGATGTCGTGTTACACACCACACCCTCAGGGACCAGGGACGACAGCAAGATGTCGTGTTACACACCACACCCTCAGGGATCAGGGACGACAACTGAGACAAACAGTGGAGCGCAATATAGATATCGCTTGGACCATCACCTCAGAAAACTGAGACCATGAAAATACACTCATACGTGTTCACCTGGCTCCTGTGAGTTATAAATTATTATGTATATACTGTATATATATACTGTATAATGTATAACCTAGTGAATGAATCTCCAGTAGACACTTTAGCTAGAAGGTCGGTAAACAGATGTTCTTCTCCTTGTTTAATGATGTGTTCAGTTACGAGAGTGAGGCGAGGTCAGACCCTGCATGTAGTTACGAGAGTGAGGCGAGGTCAGACCCTGCATGTAGTTACGAGAGTGAGGCGAGGTCAGACCCCTGCATGTAGTTACGAGAGTGAGGCGAGGTCAGACCCCTGCAGTAACGAGAGGGTGAGGCGAGGTCAGACCCTGCATGTAGTTACGAGAGAGGAGAGGTCAGACCCATGCATGTAGTTACGAGGTGAGGCGAGGTCAGACCCTGCATGTGGGAACATGTAACAGGATGAACAGCATAGTCAGTGTTCTTCCTACAGCAGGACCCACACACATGTCCATACAAGCATGTTCACTAGCATGATCAATAACTCGGGTATGTTCTTTACACTGGGGAGGGGGCTGTGACCTGGCTCCTAGTGATCATGCTGACCTGGCTCCTAGTGATCATGCTGACCTGGCTCCTAGTGATCATGCTGACCTGGCTCCTGGTGATCATGCTGACCTGGCTCCTAGTGATCATGCTGACCTGGCTCCTAGTGATCATGCTGACCTGGCTCCTGGTGATCATGCTGACCTGGCTCCTAGTGATCATGCTGACCTGGCTCCTAGTGATCATGCTGACCTGGCTCCTAGTGATCATGCTGACCTGGCTCCTGGTGATCACACTGACCTGGCTCCTGGGGATCACACTGACCTGGCTCCTGGTGATCACACTGACCTGGCTCCTGGTGATCTCACTGACCTGGCTCCTGGTGATCTCACTGACCTGGCTCCTGGTGATCACACTGACCTGGCTCCCAGTGATCACATTGACCTGGCTCCTGGTAATCACACTGACCTGGCTCCTGGTGATCTCACTGACCTGGCTCCTGGTGATCTCACTGACATGGCTCTTGGTGATCACACTGACATGGCTCCTGGTGATCTCACTGACCTGGCTCCTGGTGATCTCACTGACCTGGCTCCTGGGGATCACACTGACCTGGCTCCCGGTGATCTCACTGACCTGGCTCCTGGTGATCTCACTGACCTGGCTCCTGGTGATCTCACTGGCCTGGCTCCTGGTGATCACACTGACCTGGCTCCTGGTGATCTCACTGACCTGGCTCCTGGTGATCTCACTGACCTGGCTCCTGGTGATCTCACTGACCTGGCTCCGGTGATCTCACTGACCTGGCTCCTGGTGATCTCACTGACCTGGCTCCTGGTGATCTCACTGACCTGGCTCCTGGTGATCTCACTGACCTGGCTCCTGGTGATCTCACTGACCTGGTTCCTGGTGATCTCACTGACCTGGCTCCTGGTGATCTCAGCCTCCGGGACATCGTTGGGACGGTCCTGTCCAAGGACCCAGAAGTGATCACCGTGCAGGTGAACTGGGTGGTTGTCGTCACCATTTATTCCTGCAGAAAGTGAATTAATTTATTAATTATTCCTGACTACATGAAGTATTAAATTTATTCATCAATCATGTAATTGAAAACTGCATCATTTTATAATTAAGTGTTCACTGCAGTAGGCTGTAAGGTAGGATGACAATCCACACTTGTATATGGGTGAAATTTATGTAAAGAATTACACCCTAATTGGTGTATTAAAAAAATTCACAGAAATTTCTCAAATACATTAGTGTAGTTTTTTTATCCTATGTTAGTATGTCTGTGAGAAGACATTACCATTACTAAGTATGTTATTGATGTAAGTTGATGACATATATTATTTGAAATTGGAAACCGAAATGTGTTTCATAAAATGAATTGTGTATAACAAATATTTAGATGTGATGAATAAGTATTGTCCTCGAGCACTAGAGGAGGGGACTGGCAGCCGTCTAGTGCCCTCTACCAGTCCAGGCGGGCACTGGCAGCCGTCTAGTGCCCTCTACCAGTCCAGGCGGGCACTGGCAGCCGTCTAGTGCCCTCTACCAGTCCAGGCGGGCACTGGCAGCCGTCTAGTGCCCTCTACCAGTCCAGGCGGGCACTGGCGGCCGTCTAGTGCCCTCTACCAGTCCAGGCGGGCACTGGCAGCCGTCTAGTGCCCTCTACCAGTCCAGGCGGGCACTGGCAGCCGTCTAGTGCCCTCTACCAGTCCAGGCGGGCACTGGCGGCCGTCTAGTGCCCTCTACCAGTCCAGGCGGGCACTGGCGGCCGTCTAGTGCCCTCTACCACTCCAGGCGGGCACTGGCAGCCGTCTAGTGCCCTCTACCAGTCCAGGCGGGCACTGGCAGCCGTCTAGTGCCCTCTACCAGTCCAGGCGGGCACTGGCAGCCGTCTAGTGCCCTCTACCAGTCCAGGCGGGCACTGGCAGCCGTCTAGTGCCCTCTACCAGTCCAGGCGGGCACTGGCGGCCGTCTAGTGCCCTCTACCAGTCCAGGCGGGCACTGGCAGCCGTCTAGTGCCCTCTACCAGTCCAGGCGGGCACTGGCAGCCGTCTAGTGCCCTCTACCAGTCCAGGCGGGCACTGGCGGCCGTCTAGTGCCCTCTACCAGTCCAGGCGGGCACTGGCGGCCGTCTAGTGCCCTCTACCACTCCAGGCGGGCACTGGCAGCCGTCTAGTGCCCTCTACCAGTCCAGGCGGGCACTGGCAGCCGTCTAGTGCCCTCTACCAGTCCAGGCGGGCACTGGCAGCCGTCTAGTGCCCTCTACCAGTCCAGGCGGGCACTGGCAGCCGTCTAGTGCCCTCTACCAGTCCAGGCGGGCACTGGCAGCCGTCTAGTGCCCTCTACCAGTCCAGGCGGGCACTGGCAGCCGTCTATAGTGCCCTCTACCAGTCCAGGCGGGCACTGGCAGCCGTCTAGTGCCCTCTACCAGTCCAGGCGGGCACTGGCGGCCGTCTAGTGCCCTCTACCAGTCCAGGCAGGCACTGGCGGCCGTCTAGTGCCCTCTACCAGTCCAGGCGGGCACTGGCAGCCGTCTAGTGCCCTCTACCAGTCCAGGCGGGCACTGGCAGCCGTCTAGTGCCCTCTACCAGTCCAGGCGGGCACTGGCGGCCGTCTAGTGCCCTCTACCAGTCCAGGCGGGCACTGGCGGCCGTCTAGTGCCCTCTACCAGTCCAGGCAGGCACTGGCGGCCGTCTAGTGCCCTCTACCAGTCCAGGCGGGCACTGGCAGCCGTCTAGTGCCCTCTACCAGTCCAGGTGGGCACTGGCAGCCGTCTAGTGCCCTCTACCAGTCCAGGCGGGCACTGGCAGCCGTCTAGTGCCCTCTACCAGTCCAGGCGGGCACATGAAAAGAGGCAGGGGTCGTATTGAAAGCTTAATAATGATACAAGGAGCAGCGTGATTATATTGCAAGGATGATCATGTTATATGAAGGGGCATTGTCATGTTGCAAGTTTGACCATGTTACAAGAAGAAGTAGGGTTATAATGCAAGGCTTAGCAAGCTATAAGTATGGGCATCATCGTGTTGCAAGGATGATCATGTTACAGGAAGGGGCACGGTCATGTGCCAATGTTGAACATTTTAGAAAAAGTAGCCTGTAATCATGTTGCAAAGTTGATCATATTACAGGAAGGGTCGGGGTCATGTTGCATGGTTAATTATTGTGGGTGATGTGATGTGAGGACGGTGAGTGTGAGGAGGTGGGGGTGAGGGAGGGGTCAGTAAGCAGGGATGGTGCAGAAGGGTGGGAGGTGGGGGTGAGGGAGGGGACAGTAAGCAGGGATGGTGCAGGAAGGGTGGGAGGTGGGGGTGAGGGAGGGGACAGTAAGCAGGGATGGTGCAGGAAGGGTGGGAGGTGGGGGTGAGGGAGGGGACAGTAAGCAGGGATGGTGCAGGAAGGGTGGGGAGATCGCGTGACAATGGACCTTCAACAAGGGGGCTCGGTACACAGAGCCATCAGAGGTCTGTGTACAAATATGGTGAAGTCAACACTGGTGTGAAGGAATGATCCGGCGAGGACTGACCTTCGTCAATGAGCACCAGGTCAACAGTGGCCCCCAGGGGATGCTGTAGAGGTGCAGACACTCGCAGTAGTCGGCGTCGCAGTTGGTGTCAGGGGGCGGGCGCTCAGCGTTGCACACTCGCCTCTCCTGACCTCTCAAGCCAGTGAGGAGAAGCGGGCGGCGGGCTGGGCGTACGAGAGGTTTGTTGATCTGCGGGTCGTCACTTGCTGGCTCGTGTCAACTGCAGGAAAGTGAGCGGGTGTCCCAGTTTGTTTACATACTCTATGACCTGCTTATTAAGGTAGCCTTAACCACCAACTGTAAGGTAACGTGGGGCTTACTTCTCCCCCCCCCCACCCCCGTCTCAACTTTCCAACTGTCGAAAGACTCGCCCGACGTTCTTACACAGAAACACTTATAGTCTCAAGGAAGGGAGGCAGCTACCTCGCCGTAGTCTATCTCAGCCAATTCTCTAATTGAGGCGAGGAAGAATATCGCTGACCGCTTGTTCGTCAGTTAACTTACAACGTCATCTTAACCCTATGTAACTCTTCTCTCCGTAACTCTCCCACTAACTTGTCCAGGTGGTAAATTTCACACCTCGCTAACTTACTTTGTCTACACCCCAAGGTAACGCAAGCCAGGGGCGATAATAACCATTAGAATGTTCCCAACTTACGTCATAT
>WNGS01165339.1:4244137-4246637 GCA_020271785.1 Procambarus virginalis
TCCTGTGATTATTATATATATATTAGTGGTGAACCAGTTATTGGTGTTAGGCTATGAGCCCAGAATATATATATATATATATATATATATATATATATATATATATATATATATATATATATATATATATATATATGCCTATGTTTGGTTAATGATTTATCAATGTATATGCCTGTGTACTGAATAATCTCGTATATGTGAAGTGATTGCCAGTGATATCGATTTTAGGAGGAATTACAGATTTAAAGAACAGTACAGTGAGTAAGTGCATTCACAGTAAATATTATTAAGAATAGTGTATCTTTTTGGTACGGTGGAAAATCACTTAGTGCAGTGAGAATAAGATATTAATGGTGAGACCAGTGAAGTGGTGTATCGCGACCTAGTGGAATCATAAGTATGTTATGTGAATGATAAATATAGTAGTTCGCGAAGAGTTAAAGAAACGGGGAGCACCAGAGAGAAAACAAGTACTATTCTTTCTCACGGGTGTTAGGGCCCGGGATCAGCTGACTTTGACAGGTGACGCGAGGGGTTGCCGTGTGTTACCATCCGGTGTGCTCCAGATTATTTGCTGAGGAGTGAGCAGCTGTTATCCTTGTGCCTGCTATGTTTATTGATGCATTTATATATCTCGTTGTTTTTAAGTAAAATACCAAAACTCTTTGGTGTTTGATATCATCCCCTCCATATATCTTCGGACTGTGTAAAGGAAGTAAGATAGAGTGACAGAATTAATTACTTGCCTGATACCACACTATTTGAGCTTGCTTATGCCACAATTACCACAATTACACCTCACCACTGCTGTGTTACTGGACACCTAAAAACACCAGTTGGCGACCTTGAAGGCTGTGTGATAGTTCTTTGCCGGGCGGGCCACAGATTGAGGGGACAATCTGTGTCTCCACTCATTTTACAACTTAAGGCCGGTTGTGAGATCGACTGGGGGTACCCTCCTGGGCGTGCAGTGGAGCCTAGAGGATCGAGGGAAGACCCGTAGAACGACGGTGAGTAAGGTATTGTCAGAGCAACCACCTCGAGAGGAGATCCAGTCTACCGTTGCTTTAACCCGAACCGTGAGAACCCCGACATTGGCGACCTCGCCAGGATTACGAGCAAGATCAAGGTTGCAATTGTGGTATTAGATATCAGGCCTAAGTTTTCACTCACAGTCACAAGATGGAGGATGATAATGTAGCCAGTTTTATCGACACAAGAGACGAGCAAGTACTGGAGGAGTGCACCAGGGCACAGCTGCAAACGATCGCCGACCACTTTGGGATCAAGTTGAGAGCTTCCAAAGTGGGAGAAAGAAGACTCGAGATCATGGCACAGCTCAAGGCACGTGATGAAGCCTTCGGAGAGGAACGGCCACAGACACCTGCCAGTGTGGGAGAGAACTTGAGTATCGGCGGCAGCAGCCGGGGATCCAGTGGCAGCAGGCGCAGTGTCAAGCTGGAAATAATGAGGCTGCAGCTGGAAGCACAGCAGCGCAGGGAAGAAAGAGAAGCACAGCTGAAGCGCGAGGAAGCAGAAAGAGAAGCACAGCTGAGGCGCGAGGAAGCAGAGCGAGAGGCACAGCTGCGCAGAGAAGAAAGAGAACCACAGCTGCAACGAGAAGAAAGAGAAGCACAACTGAAGCGCGAGGAAGCAGAGAGAGAAGCACAACAGCGTAGAGAAGAACGAGAGGCACAGCAGCGTAGAGAAGAACGAGAGGCACAGCAGCGTAGAGAAGAACGAGAGGCACAGCTGAAGGAGCGCGAGATAGACGCTAGGACGAAGCTGCAGGAGGTTGAAGCAAACAAGGAGGTTGAGCTGAAGCGAGCTGAGCTAGGACTAGTTCCACCTGCCCCACCACAACAGCAGGAAGACCGCCAAGTGAGAGAGGGATTTACCCGTCTTCGTGCCTAATGAGGCTGAGGGCTTCTTCGAGCATTTCGAAAGGGTCGCTACGCTGAAGAAGTGGCCGAGGGCAGAGTGGGCGGAGCTAGTTCAGGGAAGGCTCACTGGTGAAGCTCTTGAAGCTTACAATATGCTCGATCTCCAGGAATGTACCAACTACGATGCAGTAAAACGGGCTGTGCTCCATTCGTTCAAGCTGATGTCGGAGTGCTACAGAAAAAGGTTTAGAGAATGTACCCGTTCGCCAGGAAAATCGTATGCGGAGACGGCGAGGAACATGGAAAGGAAATTCTTGAAATGGCTGGAGTCAGAAGGAGCAAGGTCGGCTGAAGAGATCAAGAGGCTAATGGTCATGGAAAAGTTCATGTCCGTGCTCTCTCCCGAGATTAGGGTGAGAGTAAAGGAAGCGGACATCAAGGACCTGAGAGCCGCGGCCGATCGAGCAGACATGCTGGAGGAAGCCTTACGTCCATGTCGAGAGGGACAGAACCGACCGCCCACATTCTCCAGTTATGGGAGGAATAATAGAAGGTCGGACGGATGGAGGACGGGAGCGAGTTCTCCCAAGTCCTACCCCTCGAACGGAGACAGTAGA
>WNGS01165339.1:4251637-4260058 GCA_020271785.1 Procambarus virginalis
GTGTAACTAAAGTCTTTGAAAATGTAATAAGTTTTACGAAACGCGCTCAAGTGTCGCGTCAGACTAAGAAATAAAGAATGAATTTTGGAGAATTGATTTTTCATTTACCGTCATCAGTAAAAACAAACATAAGGAAAATTGAGAAAATTCGTGTTAGGATTATTAATCTTACTTTTTCGGTCATATTTAATAACTATATATATATATATATATATATATATATATATATATATATATATATATATATATATATATATATATATATATATATATATATATATGACTGAAAACTTACACCCCAGAAGTGACTCGAACCCATACTGCCAGGAGCAACGCAACTGGTATCTACAGGACGCCTTAATCCGCTTGACCATCACGACTGGACAATAAGGAAGTGATAGCAGAAGCTATTTGAACCACTTCCCCGCCGGCACTCGGATGGTAATATTGGGCATAGCATTTTATCAAATCACATCATTTTTTGGGGCACACGTGAGGAACACAAATGCGAACAAGCCTGAATGGTCCCCAGGACTATATGCGACTGAAAACTCACACCCCAGAAGTGACTCGAACCCATACTGCCAGGAGCAACGCAACTGGTATCTACAGAACGCCTTAATCCGCTTGACCATCACGATCGAACTAAGGAAGTGATAGCCGAAGCTATTTGAACCACTTCCCCGCCGGCACTCAGATGGTAATTTTGGGCATAGCATTTTATCAAATCACCTCATTCTTTGGGGCACACGTGAGGAACACGTGTGGACTGTAGATATATTTTCCGAGTGGTTTGCCCTTTTTCTCACGAGGTACACTAAGAGTTAACTCCATAAATTTGTCAAGGAATAAAGTACACTTTTGCTGGTTGGTCAGTTATTGCAGTGCCAGAGGTTGTTAAGCTCGACACCAAACCAACTATGGACCGGAAGAAGATTTCATATTAATTCTGCAATTATCCAAACAGCATTGCAAGATGTTGCAACGTAAAAACAGTCAGCTGTTTGCACTGCCTGGTCCAATCGCCAATATAAAATCTAATTGAAGGTCAATTAAGAATGACTGGATGCACGTCTGTTGCCTCTAACTTTTCAGGAATGAGTTGACGTTGTCCTGGAAGAGTAAGGGATGAAGTTTTTCTGATATATCTTCATGGAGGTTAACTACCTTAAAATAATAGATTTATGGGCAAAGTCGTTCGTTACATGGGTGGTTCGTTATATGTGGGCCTCGTTACATATTAGGCAGAATATGGACGACGAGGTCTGGGTCGTTCGTCATATTGAGAAGTCTCTGCAAGAACTCTGTCTAATGATCATGTAGTACGTAACTACCCCAAATTTAATAAAAGTAGTTGAGGTACAGATTGCGAGATTTGGACGCAGTGTGTTTGTGTGTTGGTGATTTGCAGCGCTGTACTATTAAGGTCTATAATAGAAGATTAATAATAATGACTACTGAAGTTGAGAGAGAGAGAGAGAGAGAGATTTTGTCATTTTCTCTAACAAGAACGGAGAATAATTTTGTACAAAGTTAAAAAATGAAAAAGGACCAACAAGCTGAAACAATCTCTCCACAAGTTGTATAAAAAATGTTAATGAGACTGAGCATCGTTAGCATGTTTGTTCACCATAATGAGTCGGTGACAAAGTTCAACACGTCGTGCCTTAATGCAGGTTTTCGTGAGAGGTAAACCTGAATATTTAATTCCAACATATACAAGCAAGCCTTGACTGTGAACAAACCCAGTCCTTGACTTTACACAAGCACTGTATCAAGTACCACTCCGTGACTATGGACTAACACTGTATCAAGTACCACTCCGTGACTATGGACTAACACTGTATCAAGTGCCACTCCGTGACTATGGACTAACACTGCATCAAGTACCGCTCCGTGACTATGGACTAACACTGTATCAAGTGCCACTCCGTGACTATGGACTAACACTGCATCAAGTGCCACTCCGTGACTATGGAATAACACTGCATCAAGTGCCGCTCCGTGACTATGGACTAACACTGTATCAAGTGCTACTCCGTGACTATGGACTTAACTCTGACTCTAATTGTATTTTGTGGTAATGGTCTGACATCAAGTGCCACTCCGTGACTATGGAATAACACTGCATCAAGTGCCACTCCGTGACTATGGAATAACACTTCACTGCTGCTAGCCTCAGCTTGTGACAGTTGACTTAACTCTGACTCTAATTGTATTTTGTGGTAATGGTCTGACCTTAAGACCTAGGACGTGCCTGAACGCTAAACTCTACTTCAATCCCTTGCATCTATCAGAATTCCTAGACACAGCCGGACTCAGCTCGTAGCCCAAGTTCTCTAACATGGGCTAACTTTGCCCATAACCCATGATGTATGACTAAATATTCGGTCCAGTGACTGAATGGTGGGTCCTGTGACTGAAAAGTGAGTCCCTGCTTTCAAATAGTTAGTATTCAGATCGAATGATGAATTCTGTATAAGAATTCATATGATTCTCGGAGTGAATCCTAAATGGTGGGTCATTCGGATGAATGGTAAGCCGTTTGACCAAAAGGGAAATCCTGGTACTGAATGATGAGTTCTCTGACTGAATCGTGAGTTCAGAGAATGAATGATTATTCTTATGAGTATATGGTGAATTCTGTTACCAGATAGCGAGCCCTGTAGCATAACAATCCGTCCTGTGACTGAATGTTTGTTCCCGTGACCGAATGGTGAATCTTGTGACCGAATTGCACATCACACCTTGCATCGTTGCTTACAGTTACATTGGTAGACACATCAGGAGAGTAAAAAAGAGGTCATAATTCACATACTTTTCGGCAGCCATATTTATTGTAATTAAAATTATCTATTTTTGTTTATTTTTTTTTCAATTCCGAGCATACAAAGCCTATAGACGGTCTTATGAGCACTGTCGCTACGACCTACCCTCGCCAAGGTCACTAAACCGGGCTGTCGCTGCGGCTTGCCGTCACCAAGGTCACTAAACTAAATAATAATAATATTTATGAAGGTGAAGGGAAGACTCATTACACGAGTGAGTATATTCAAACCAAATTCGGATGCAACCTGTCTTTTATCAAGGTATTGTAAACACTGTTCTGAACGTTGTCTACGCCACCTTGATAAAGGATATAGGCTGCATTCGAAATCTCGTTCTAATATACTTACTCATGTATTGGGTTGTTTCCATCACCTTCATACACATACTACGGCATTGTAGTAAGTCTCTCAATAATGATAATAATAATAATAATAATAATCACACATAAATCACACTAACGTGATATATATCAATGAGAAAATTCACAAAAGTGGATCCAATGGTAGAGTACGCGACTGGCAATACCGTGGTCGTAGGTTCGCGCCACCCTATGCGAACCTTCCACCTAAGCCCTGGTGGAGCATAGGTGGTAGGTTCACCTATTAAGCCCAAGTAGAGTTTCTCAATAAAAATATTAATAATTAGAAGAAGAACATGTGAAGACTCGTATTCTTACAAGAACCTAAAGAAATAACATGCAGCTCTGACATTTAACAACCATATAGGAAAAATACAAATAGACAAGAACAAATATGTACTTGCGATGCTTAATCAAATCTGTTTTAGCTCATAGGACCTTCCTTTGTTCAGCAAACCTGACTTTGTTCATTGAGCCTACCCTTGTTCACTTCCTGACTTTGTTCACTGAACCTGACCTTGTTCACAGGACCTGACGTTGCTCATAGAACCTACCATTGTTACCCGGTCTACTATTTTCATTAGGACCAACAGTTGTCCTCAGGACCTCTCATTATTCTTAGGATCTATTTTTAAGATTATAACTTACT
This sequence comes from Procambarus virginalis, assembly GCA_020271785.1. Classification (NCBI taxonomy): domain Eukaryota; kingdom Metazoa; phylum Arthropoda; class Malacostraca; order Decapoda; family Cambaridae; genus Procambarus; species Procambarus virginalis. The sequence goes on from WNGS01165339.1 coordinate 4,255,474, forward strand.
GCTATTGAAATGACTGGCCATTTTTCACAGGATCTGATATTATTCACAGGAATTTATGTTGTTTATTAAATCTACCACTGTTCACAGAGTCTGTTGTGTCTGTTGTTCAGGTTTGTTACATAAACTCTTCTGTTGTTTCCAGGAACTTCTTTTGGCTACAGGAAACGCCATTGTTCACAGAACATATCACTGTTCACAGGATTATTATCCATTCAGATATAACACTTGGTCATAAATTCAAAACTTATGCGCAACTTTCAACACCACGTAAATCAAAACTTTACAAGATTACCAACTTGCCGAAAATCTTGGAGTAATTAATCAGAGCCGCGGAGAATGTATATACAGTAAGTCTATTGCAAATTGAACTTTACACAGTGAGATGACAAGAACCATATATAACGTTGAGAACAGATTGAGAAAGCTCCATGAGACCGAACCCTCCGTTTCTGTATTGGTCTGGCAGGTTAGTGAGGCTGAGCCACTACCAGAATACTCAGATTGTAAACTCTGTGATAAACCTTTAATGCACTCACTAGAACACTACATTGATGAATGTGAAACCGTAAAGGACTTTAGACCTCCTGGCCTCTTGTACCACCAACTGTGTAACTATTTTATTGACTCAGGTGTTCTGGACGACGTCCTAACAATTTACCCAAAATTTGCTTGTCCATTTTAAAGAATGAAGAACAATTTTTATGTATATTACTTCTAAGCTGCATCACCTATGAACCCATCCCTGCCCTTGTGTGGCAGTGCACAGTAGAAACTTGTTTTCACATATCCATATATTAAAACATTGATTGTAACCATGATATATATGTGCTTCAGCCTACAGTTTAGACCTATTGTCTTATGTATGACCCTCTGTCCTGCGTGACAGTGACTACTAGCATTATCCTCACTTTAATCAGACTATCAAAATCCTCAGATTAGGCAAAATTGTAATTAATTTTGTCAATAAAGATGTTAATAATAATAAGGTGTGGAGCGAGAGATGGGTAACATCACTAACCCGACTTCTGAGTGTGGGCGGTTAACACTGACTGGAGGGCAGGGGGGTGCGTGAAGGAATGGGTCGCCAGAGGTGGGTTAACATCTCTGCCCAACACTTGGGTATGTGGGCAGTTAACTCGTAGCTCTCAGATCATGGTACCGGATTGTGTCTTCCAAACCCCATACAAGTCTGGTAGTACTTATGGTTGAAATACATTATGTTTGTTCAGTCGTAATCTGTATGCCCGTTGACTCCAGAGTCCCATTGTGGACCCATTGTGTGGCTTCAAATATTTTACGTTGTATTAAATTATTATCGTTGTAGTAAATTATTATTAAATTAAGAAGTATTATCAAATACTTTTACGTTGCAGCGTCAAAGAAAAGAACATTTAAGCATTTACTAATATTCAAATGTGCCAGTTGGACCAGGTAGCTCATCATGTATTGAATTTGCTGACCATGACATTCTGTTTTGGTGCTTCACGACGGCAAACCGCAGCGACAGCTGGGTTTAGCAACCTTGGGGACGGCAACCCACAGCGACAGCCGGGTTTAGTGACCTTGGCGACGGCAAGCCACCGCGACAGTCGGGTTTAGTGACCTTGGCGACGGCAAGCCACCGCGACAGCCGGGTTTAGTGACCTTGGCGACGGCAAGCCACCGCGACAGCCGGGTTTAGTGACCTTGGTGACGGCAAGCCACCGCGACAGCCGGGTTTAGTGACCTTGGTGACGGCAAGCCACCGCGACAGCCCGGTTTAGTGACCTTGGCGAGGGTAGGTCGTAGCGACAATGTTCATAAGACGGTCTATAGGCTTTGTATGCTCGGAACTGAAAATATTAAAAAAATAGATAATATTAATTACACTAAATATAGCTGCCGAACTGTATGTGAATTATGAACTCTTTTTTACTCTCCTGATGTGTCTACCAATGTAACTGTAAGCAACGATGCAAGGTGTGATGTGCAATTCGGTCACAAGATTCACCATTCGGTCACGGGAGCAAACATTCAGTCACAGGACGGATTGTTATGCTACAGGGCTCGCTATCTGGTAACAGAATTCACCATATACTCATAAGATTAATCATTCATTCTCTGAACTCACGATTCAGTCAGAGAACTCATCATTCAGTAACAGGATTTCCCTTTTGGTCAAACGACTTACCATTCATCCGAATGACCCACCATTTAGGATTCACTCCGAGAATCATATGACCCATCATTCTTATACAGAATTCATCATTCGATCTGAATACTAACTATTTGAATGCAGGGGCTCACCTTTCAGTCACAGGACCCACCATTCAGTCACTGGACCGAATATTTAGTCATACAACATGGGTTATGAGCAAAGTTAGCCCATGTTAGAGAACTTGGGCTACGAGCTGAGTCCGGCTGTGTCCAGGAATTATGATAGATGCAAGGGATTGAAGTAGAGTTTAGCGTTCAGACACGTCCTAGGTCTTAAGGTCAGACCATTACCACAAATTACAATTAGAGGCAGTGTTAAGTCAACTGTCACAAGCTGAGGCTAGCAGCAGTGAAGTGTTATTCCATAGTCACGGAGTGGGACTTGTTGCAGTCAGTAATTTATGTTCTTAAATAATATAATAATAATATTTTAAATAAATCAATTGGAAAGAATATTTTGAAAATAAAAGAAAATTACTCGGCCTATTATGCAAATCGGGCCTTGCATAGTAGGCGAGAAGTGCGTTCTGGCTACTAGGTACGACATATATATATATATATATATATATATATATATATATATATATATATATATATATATATATATATATATATATATATATATCTATATATATAATAATATAATAGCAGACATTGAGGTGTGAGTGCTTGGATCAAGGCCGCTCGAACCTCAGCCAGATGGCACGAATACTTCCGCAGGTGGTGTGGGGAGTTGAGGTGATGGGAATAGTTGCCTGGATGATGGGGAATACTTCGCAGAGTAAAGAAGCCCTTCCAGATGACCGGGATCCTTTCCCAAAGTTGCTGGAACAATGAATTGATAACCGGTAAAGATTGCCATAATATGAAAGTGAGGTAAATTTAGTGTGCTACGTTTGAGAGCTCACTTTCATTTGTTTGAGTCCTTGATCTCCGAGTATTTGAGAGGTTCATTCCTTTGTTCAGTGCTTAACTTTCATTTTTTTCAATTACCTTATCTTGTTTGAGAATTTGACGCATTTTGGTTTGAGACTAACCCTTGCTTGAGTGCTATACCCATCGAGTGTTTGATTAGCATTTTCCCCGTTTGAGATAAACTTTAATTTATATGAGAGATTATCATTGTTTTTGAAGATACGAAGTTTGTTTCCTAGAGGCTGTAGATTTCTTTGAACTCCTCGGACGCTAGGCAGGAACCGAGGATGCAGCGAGCATTCCCTCTCTCTGGATCGCCACACTGCGGCGCTGGGAGGGAAAATATGCCGCTCTAGGATCTCTTGTAGTTTCAGTGAGCCTGGACCGAAGATTCTTATTGATCTCCCCATGGACCAAGGGTTTCAGATCCTATTGGAACGAAGTTATGACGGTGACATAGTACCCTGAACTTGGTTGACTTGTCTCTTTGTCTGTGTCGCTGCGGCTCCTATAATATAATATATATATACGACACACTTGCAGAAACATACAAGTAATATGTAACACCAAGAACTCTTCTCCTGTGAAGGATTCGAACCTTGGAAAACCAGATGCATCAAACCTTGACATAACCAGTACCCTGACCACTACACCACGGCAGATCGTAAAAAATGGGTTGAACATCTGAGGTATTTATCAAACAGATCAACCCCCCACCCCCCAATGACACAAATCAATGATAAGAGATTAGAGTTCGATTTCATCAAATCAATCATATTTACTAGAGAAACGCGACCCTCATATACACGACACACCTTGCAGAAACGCGCAGTGATAGGTAACACCACGAACTTTTCTCCTGTGGAGGATTCGAACCTTAGAAAGCCCTTGCATGGGCTTGCACGGTAAAGAAACTCTAGTAATTATTGAAGGATTTATTTTCTACAACGTTTCGTTTCACTCTGGAACATCTTCAGGTAAAAAATAAATACACAAGGTGTATTTTTGGGGTTAAAAGGAGACATGGAAGAAGTGAAGTCGTTTGGGGGGTTCGATGCAGGCCCACGCATTTGACCGCTCCCATTTATGGTCATGATTACACATAAGCCTCGATCACAGCCACACTGGTGAATTGCATAATAAATAGCTGCAATAATACCTAATACTGGAAAGCCTTTTAATGTTATCTGGCCATACGATAAGCATTGCAAATTAAGTAGTATTGATTCACATAATATATTACGCCGGTATCATTAACCCTAATTTAGGAGCTGAGTAAATGACTAATTGATACAATTTATCGTTCCTGCCTTTATTAGAGGGGGCTCGGAGGGTTTTATGCAAATGTGTTGTAGGGTGCTACTGTGTTCAGGGGTGGTTGAGTTGGGCTGTTGGGGTGTGGTTTGGTTGAGGGGCTGCGAATGAGTTGTTGGGTTTTGGGGCTTTCGGTTTTTGTAAGGCTATTGTGACTGAA
>WNGS01165339.1:4261058-4276932 GCA_020271785.1 Procambarus virginalis
AATCTGAGTGCCGGCGGGGAAGTGGTTCAAATAGCTTCGGCTATCACTTCCTAGTCGATCGTGATGGTCAAGCGGATAAGGCGTTCTGGTAGATACCAGTTGCGTTGCTCCTGGCAGTATGGGTCTCGAGTCACTTCTGGGGTCGTGAGTTTTCAGTCGCTATAGAGTCCTTGGGACCATTCAGGCTTAGTTCGCATTTGTGTTCCTCACGTGTGCCCCCAAAAATGATGTGATGTGATAAAATGCTAGGCCCAATATTACCATCCGAGTGCCGGCGGTGAAGTGGTTCAAATAGCTTTCTGCTATCACTTCCCTTATTGTCCGTCGTGATGGTCCAAGCGGATTCAGGCGTCCTGTAGATACCCCAGTTTGACGTTGCTCCTGGCAGTATGAGATCAAGTCACTTCTGGGGTGTAAGTTTTCAGTCAATATATATATATATCTATATATGTATATATATATATATATATATATATATATATATATATATATATATATATATATATATATCAGTTCTTAAATATGACCGAAAAAGTAAGATAATAATACCTAACAGCGAAATTTTCTCAATTTTCCTTATTGTTGTTTTTACTGATGACGGTAACATAAAAATCAATTCTCCAAATTACATTCTTTATTTCTTAGTCTGAGCGCCACTTGAAGCGCGTTTCGTTAAAACTTTATTACATTTTCAAAGACTTTAGTTTACACACACACAGAACAACTATAACCGAACCGAGTTTAAACAGCTTTTCTCTTTTTATACCTGCATTTGGGTGAGGTGGACATGCTTACAATGGTTTGGGGTGAGGTTGAGTGAAACACAGAACACGAAACAATGGGTTATAAGCTAAAGGGAAGAATAGATCTGTACTGCAGAAGGCCTATTGGCCCGTATTCTTGATGTTTCTATATTGGAGCGGAGTCCTTGAAGTGGGTTAGAATATAGTTGTGCGGTTAATTGGCTGTTGAATGCTGGTGTGGACTTCTTGATGTGTAGTGCCTGCGAGCTGTTCACGCCGCCCCTGTTGTCGCGTATCTATCAATGATTTACGTTGTTTTTTGTAAGATTTCCTCGGTGTGGTTTGGTGTGGGAAGAGATTATACTTTCCTTGGATAGAGCCCTGTTGCTTATGCATTCGTTTAATCGCCTGGAAAGAGATGTTAGGTGTTGTCTTGCCATATATTGAGTCTTGGGCTTACAGTCCCCAAGTGGGCAATTGAAGGCTAGACGACATTGGTCTCTTTCAAAGGTTCTGCTTTGTGTCTGGAGAGTTTCTCATGAGTAGGTTGGTCGAGTTCTTCTTGGTTTTATAGTAAATCGTCAATTGTATCTTCTGATTTTTGTCCTGTAGGGAATAACCGTTTCTATTAACAATATCTTTCAGGACCTTTCCTCCGTTTTATGAGCGGTGGAGAAGAAGTTCCTGTAAAATAGTCTAAATAGGGGGTATAGGTGTTGTGTTAGTTGTATCTTCAGAGGTTGCATGGCGTTTCACTTCCTTCTATGATGATCTTCATCATCATCATAAGAAGGAAGTGAAACGCCATGCAACCTCTGAAGATACAAACTAACACAACACCTATACCCCCTATTAGACTCATTTTACAGGAATTCTTTCCACAGCTCATATAAACGGAGGAAAGGGTCCTGAAAGATATTGTTAATAGAAACGTTATCCCTACAGACAAAATCAGAAGATAACAATTGACGATTGTACTATAAAACCAAGAAACTGCAACCTACTCATTGAGAACACTCCCCAGACACATAGCAGAACGCTTTGGAAAGAGACCATGTCGTCTATGCCTTCAAATGCCACTTGGGACTTGTAAGCCCCAAAGAACTCATATATAGGCAAGACAAACAACATTCTCTTTTCCAGGCGATTAAACGATGCATAAGCAACCAGGGCTCTTCAAGGAACTATAATGCTCTTCCCACAACCAAACCATCACCATGAGGAAATTCTTAACAAACAACCAGAAATCACTGATAGATACAGCGACAACAGGCGGCATTGACATCTGCGAGGCACCTACACATCAAAGAAGTCAACACCAGCAATCAACAGCCAATAACGCACAACTATATTCTACCCCTTCAAGACTTCCGCTCCAATATAGAAACATCAAGAATACGGGCCCAATAGGCCTTCTGCAGTTACAGATCTATTCTTCCCTTTAGCTTATACCCCATTGTTTCTTGTTCTGTGTTGTTCTCCACCTCACCCCAAACCATTGTAAACTGTCCCCTCACCCATAATGCAGTGTATAAAAAAGAAAAGCTGTTTAAACTCTGTTCAGTTATAGCGTTCTGTGTGTGTGTAACTAAAGTCTTTGAAAATGTACATGAGTTTTACGAACGCGCTCAAGTGTCGCGTCACAGACATAAGAAATAAAGAATGAATTTGGAGAATTGATTTTTCATTTACCGTCATCAGTAAAAACAAAACATAAGGAAAATTGAGAAAATTCGTCGTTAGGATTAATTAATCTTACTTTTTCGGCTCATATTTAATACATATGTCTACACGGAAAGACTGCTACAAAATATACTAATAATATATATATATAGATTATATATATATATATTATATTATATATATATTATTCATATTTAATATATATTATATATATATCCCTACCATATATATAAAATGTCGTACCTGGTAGCCAAGCACCTTCTCGTACCTACATATGCACCAGTGTTGATTTGCCTAATAGGCCGAGTGATTTCTTTATTTGCAATAAATTGTTTCCCAATTTGTTTATTTGAATTATTATATTAATTTTAGAACATAAATTATTTGACTACTAATACTAACGTGTTAGTTTAGGTTAGGTTAAGATAGGTCTAGGTTAGGTTAAGTAGGGTTGGTTAGGTTCGGTCATATTCTAAGTTAGTTTTAACTCAATTAAAAACAATTAATCTCATACATAATAAAATGGATAGCTTTATCATTCATAAGAAAACAAATATTGAAAAATATTAAAATTCAGGAAACTTGGCTTATACTTAGGCAAATCGGGCTCCGCATAGTAGGCCAGTACGACGTTCTGGCTCACTAGGTACAACATAATATTATATATATATATATATATATATACATATATATATATATATATATATAATATATATATATGTATGTGTACCTAGTAGCAGAACTCACTTTTTGGCCTAACTATGCAAGGCCAGATTTGCCTAATAAGCCAAGTTTTCCTGAATTATATATTTTCTCTAATTTTTGTTCTTATGAAATGATAAAGAGGTCTATCCATTTACTTATGTACGAGGTGTCAATTTTTTTTTATTGGTAGTTAAAATTAACGTGATATATGACCGAACCTAACCAAACCCTACCTAACCTAACCTATCTTTATAGTTAGGTTAGGTAAATAGGTAGCCGAAAAAGTTAGGTTAGGTTAGGTTAGGTAGGTTAGGTAGTCGAAAAACAATTATTCATGAAACTTGGCATATAAGCAAATCGGGCTCTTGCACTAGTAGAGCTGGAGAAGTGCGTTCTGGTACTATGGTACGACATTATATATTATATATATATATATATATATATATATATTACTATTATATATATATATATATTATATATTCATATATTATATAATTAATTATTAAATTATGACCGAAAAAGTAAGATTAATAATTCTAACGCGAATTTCTCGATCTTTCTTATGTTTCTTTTCACTGTTGATGGTAATGAAAAATCCATTCTCCTAAATTCATTTTTAGTATTCTAGTCTGACGCGACACTTGAGCGCGTTTCGTAAAACTTATTACATTTGGTCAAAGACAAAGATTATTAATCTTACTTTTTCGGTCATTATTTAATTTTAATGTCTACAGGAAAGACTGCTACATAAATCATAATATAATTTGGTGCGTGATTTAAATACCGGAAAGATAAAACACGTTACTTAGTTTGTACGATAGTAATAACTAAAATTCATCTATTTTCTGCGGCACTCGCGTAATTTTACGTCAAAAGCTACTGAAAATAATACGCTGGATTATGTTTGGGGTGAAAAAACAAGAACAAATTAAGATTACTCGCACCAGGGTTAATTGGGTCGAGGGTAATAAGTGCGATTGTGTGGTGTTTCTGTCCCGAAACGTTGCTCAATTCTGTTAGTTTTCTTGTTTGAGTATGTTCCTGATAGAGCCGTGATACAGGTCAGAACTACTTAACAACATAGAGATTTACACAAATCAATAGCAAGGCCTTATCTGGAGCGCTATCAATACACGCATCACGACATACTAATACACTCGATCTATAAACAAGAATACGGCATGTCTCATTCAGATCAATCCATGTCGGTTTGTTCATACAACATTTACAGTACCTCCAAATGCAGGTATTAACTTTATTATATCGTGTTGTAATAAGTCTTTGAAAGTAATGAGTGACTCATTGGTCCAAGAATTGAGAATGATTTATTATCATAGTAATCATAATAGATCGGTAATTATTAAACTTATTTCTATATTAATAACATATATATATATATATATATATATATATATATATTTAGTTAATATATATGATATATATATATATATATACTATATATATATAGTATATATATATATATGTATACTGTATCAGCAGAGATATGTTTGCAAATATTCGAAAAATTTAATTTCAAATCAGCAATCAGCTACAGCAAACACAGTTGAAACCTGTTCTACTGGATCAATCATTTCATTATTACCTTTCAATAAGCAATCTCCTGTGACGCGACCAGAGTTGTGAACGTCAATGTAGTGACCTTGAGTGTTAGAACCTGGAAAGTTATGAGCATGAGTGTTGTGACCTCGAGTACTGTGACCGAGTCTGACTGGTACGTGAGACGGTAGTGTTGTAGGAAGAGTCAATAATCTAAACACGTATATTTACTATCACCTTGTCTATTAACCATGTTTCGTAGCAAGCTATCTAGATGGAGTTTATATGACTGCATATGTGTAGTATATATGTGAGTGAAGGATGAGAAATATTGGTATATGAAAAATGATATATTCGCATACGTACAATGACAGACATGTCTAGAATGGCAATGTGTAAGACTGAAGCCCAGTTTATTTGCGTGGGAGTGCCACTGACCCCAGTAGACTCTGTGGGGGTGCCACTGACCCCAGTAGACTTCTGTGGGGGTGCCACTGAACCCAGTAGACTTGTGTGTGAGTGCCACTGAACCCCAGTAGACTTGTGGAGTGACTGACCTATAGCTTGTGTGTGAGTGCCACTGACCCCAGTGATTGGGTGCCACTGACCCCGTAGACTTGTGTGTGAGTGCCACTGACGCTAGTAGACTTGTGTGTGAGTGCACTGACCCCAGTAGACTTGTGTGTGAGTGCCACTGACCCCAGTAGACTCGTGTGTGAGTGAAACTGACACCCAGTAGACTTGTGTGTGAGTGCCACTGACCCAGTAGACTTGTGTGTGAGTGCCACTGACTCTAGTAGACGTGTGTGTGAGTGCCACTGACGCTAGTAGACGTGTGAGTGCCACTGACGCTAGTAGACGTGTGTGTGAGTGCCACTGACGCTAGTAGACGTTGTGTATGAGTGTCACTCACCCCAGCACACCTGTGAATGGAAGCCACCAGCCCCAGTAGCTATCCTCTATTATTCTGTGAAAAGTTATTAAAAAACTCGCAAAGAATCACCAGATTTGCTTTCCTCTTTTTGACCTCTTTGCTTGCGTACGTTTGTGAAAAAGATCAAGGACACATAATGAACCCTGTTGCTTGCCTACACCGGTTTCAAGGAGTGAGGTGGAACATCGCCTCATGAAGAAGGCTCAGGCAGCGCTCGAACCACCTGGCTGCCTGGAGCAGCGTACCTAACGGCTCTGCATTATCAAGGCTGGGAAATGTGCATTGCAAATGATTTCCAGTTGAGGTGATGATCTCGAGGGCGGGCGGTCGACGCGTCATCATTTGCAGCAACGTGTTAGTGAGATAATGGAAACGATGGAAGAGGAATAGTGTTAAGAATGGGAGCTTGGGAGGGAGAGAGGGTGGGAGAGCGAAAGAGGAAATAGAGGAGAAAGGGAAGGAAGAGAGATAAGAGCGGAAGAGCGCGTGAGTTGAAGAAAGAGACAGAGAAATGAAGAGAGGGGTTATGGAGAGAGGAAGGGAGGAAGAAAAGAAGTAAAGTTATAGGAAGAGAGGAAGGAATGAAGGAGGGAGACGAATGTAAGAACAATAAACAGTGGAGTGAGAAAGGGTAGGTGGGGAGAGAAGAGAGAAATAAGGAGGGAGTATGGAAGAGAAAGAAAGGATAAGAAATGGAAATAAGAGAAGAAATGAAGGTAGGAAAGAATTAGAGAAGTAAGAAGAAGAAAGTGAGGAATAATGCTAAGCTGTGACGGATAATATTCCCTATGGCAAAGGTTTCTGTTTAATGATTTTCAGTAAACTGCTTTACACAGTCATAGCCTGGGTGAACGTCTTGATGAGTCCTACCTTGTTTAATGTTCTAATTAATGCCTTACTAAATCAATCCCAATTAGTCCGGCAAACATCACTATTAGCTTTGCAGATGACATCCTTGTTCATATTAAACCCCACCGCGAAAATGCAAACAACCTTAAATTGTATACATACAGCATGTGAGAGCCTCGGTTCTTGTAATCAACGCTGCTAAAACTAAGGTATTAATCAGACAGATTGGTAATCGCAAAAGTGGACCACGAAAACTAAACAGATAACAAACCACTAGATTATATCTTTTCTTTCAAATACCTTGGTGTCTCTGTCCCTTGTACTTTATCTGCAGTCAATAAGTTACATCATGAATGTAGAGTCAGACTCAAGGCTCTCAGAAATGTAGTGGGGTACAGCCCTAAATACGGTGTTAATATTAGAATAGCAAAAAAATGTACTTACCAAATATAAGGTCCCAGATAGACTATTATGCTCCAGCTTTAGTCCTGCAAAATGGCAAAAAAGTATTGATAGACGGGGGACAGTTAAAATCCCTCGTCCAAAAAACGGCAACATTAACCTAACTACTCATGATCTGAGTCAAGACCAACGAGACCTCTTAAATCTTGGCCTAAACTGCCAATTCATATAAAGACCAAAGAAGCATCAAAAACGCCTGGAAATCGAAATGCTTCTGGACGACATCCACAAGTTAGAAGACAACAAAAGTCCTCACTACTGACACACTTCAGGCTGAACTGCTAACAGAAGTGGGGAAAAAAACAAAGGAACATATTCATCTACAATCTTAACCCCATGACTCAAAGAAGCAGCAAAACAACTAAAAATCTGAAAGATGTAACAATAAGAAAAGCCGACAAGACAACAGCATATGTATTGATTCCTACCCAAGAATACATGAACAAAATTAGCGACATCCTTAGTGATGACCCCAAATATCAACGAATCACGAGGAACCCCCGTGGAAGACCTTAAACGGAAAGTGAACTAAACCATTACTGTAATCAACGCGAAGAAAGGTCATGTGCATTTCACTAAACTCCAAGGCGACTATGGCTTAGGATATGCATATGGAAATGTTAAGACACACAAACCAGGTAACCCACTACGCCCAATAATTAGCAAAATACCAACTCCAACCTATCACCTGGCAAAAAGACTTAACGAACTCCTAACTCCATACACTCCAAGCAAGTATAGTCTACAATCATCAGCAGATTTCCTAGAATTAATGAAATCTACTCAGCCCGATGGAATCATTGCTTCCCTGGACGTCGAATCACTATTTACCAACGTCCCAGTCGACACAATCATAGGAATGATACTGGACAGAGTATACAGAGACGAGAGTACCCCCCAAATTAGACATTTGATAGAGCCCAGTAGGCTCAGGAATCTGTACACCAGTTGATTGACAGTTCAGAGGCGGGACCAAAGAGCCAAAGCTCAACCCCCGCAAGCACAATTAGGTGAGTACATACTCGAGCCACACTTGAAGAGTCTTCTCGAAGCATGTACAAAGGAAGCCCCTTTCATCAATCCACAAGGAGACATGTATCTACAAATAGACGGAGTAGCAATGGGCTCCCCCTTAGGAGTGTTATTTGCTAATTTTTATATGGGAACCATCGAAGACAGTCTTCAGTAGCAGACAAAAACCAACTGTATATTGCCGTTATGTTGATGACATATTCGTCATAGTAAAAGACTCAGATGAACTAATTGATCTAAAAAGCCATCTAGAGAGAGTCAGTACTCTGATTTACACATGAAAATAGTGAAAATAACAGTATGCCATTCTTGGATGTACTAATAACAAAAACAGGAACCTCTTTATGCACCAACGTATATACTACGCCCACCAACATAGGATTATGCCTGAACGGTACAAGTGAGTGCCCCCAAAGATACAAAGCCAGTGTTCTCAATGCTTATATTCGTCGAGCTCTTACCCACTGCTCCGAATGGAGCAACGTGAGTAGAGAGTTTGAAAGAGTAACTCAGGTATTGGTGAACAACGGTTATAGCAACGCGGAAATAAACGCTGCTATAAGAAGACACCTGGACCGATGGTATAATCCTGAACCTAGAACAAAAACCACAATACCTCCAATAAAATTATATAACAAATGAACCATGCACAGTGAACATAAAAAAGAGGAAAGAATAATGAAAGAAATAATCCATAAAGAAGTAAAAAGCATTACTCCTAACCAAAACATAGACCTAATTCATATTTTGCAAAACCAAGAAGACTTCCGACCTCCTTGTCAAAAACAGCCCGAAACTGGTGGAGAACCTTCTACAGCAGTCAAGCGTTGTATACATGTACACTTGCCTCCACGAAGGATGTAACCTGCAATCTAAGTACATGTTGACCAGACCACACACTAGAAGGTAAAGGGACGACGACGTTACGGTCCGTCCTGGACCATTCTCAAGTCGATTGTGATGAGGAAGTAGAGACAAGCAATAAATAGGCAAGAGAGAGCTGAAGAGCAAAGTAAGGTGTAGTAGAGGGGAATAGTAGTAATAATAAGAACTGCAGAGGGCCTATTGGTCCATACGAGGCAGCTCTCATTATAACCACCGAATGAGGAGGAGATAGTAATAGGAATAAGAAAAGGATAGCAAGGGAGCGTATCCCTTGCTATCGGACAAGACGAACAGAGGAACCTGTTCGTCTTGCAAACAAGCAATCACCCAACGTAAACACTAGCCAGGAGCGTCCGACCTGGCCGGCGGTCACCACGCCGCATTCGTTTCCTTGTGTTTTGAAAATTGTAGGTTATTATTATCATATATGTAGAGGTCTCAATGTGTCAAGTTCTCAGTGTGTCGAGGCCTCAATGTGTCGATGTCTTAGTGTGTCGAGGCCTCATAGAGTCGAGGTCTCAATGTGTTGAGGTCTCAGTGTGTCAAAGTCTCAATGTGTCGAGGTCTCATGGTGTCGAGGTCTCATGGTGTCGAGGTCTCAGTGTGTCGGGGTTTTGACATGTAGAAGATTCAATGTGTCGAGGTTTCATTGCGTGTCGAGAACTTAGTATGTCAAAGTCTTAGTATGTAGAGGGCTCAGTGTGTCGAGGCCTCAGTGTGTAGAGGGTTCAGTGTGTCGAGGCCTCAGTATGTAGATGGTTCAGTGTGTCGAGGTCTTAATGTGTCAAGGACTCAGTGTGTAGAGGATTCAGTTTGTCGAGGATTCAGTGTGTAAAAGATTCATTATGTCGAGGCCTCAGTGCGTTGAGGGCTCATAACAGCAGCCCGTCCTCCAAACAAAGATCCAAAAGTGATTCCATGCACCCGCCAAACCCCCTGTTTATGAATGAAAAGCGGTTTACACACGACTCACAACTGCTGACGTTCGAACATATCCGGAACAAGTGCTTCACTGACGAATTTTGTTAGATCCACAACGCTATAAATGCTTCACCCACGTACTACAAATACAAATAGTCGCCAACAGAACCTAAACACCTAACCTAACCTATCCTCTGCCTATATATATACAATATGCTAAGATATTATAATATTAATTTATACTTGAGAAAATTTCCGTTTTGAATGAACAGCATGCTAAAATTTATGAATGCGTCTGTGGGGTTGACCGCTGGATGTAATGGACTTGAGTCGAGGACGGGTTGCATAACAGAGAATGCCTGGAGGAGAGCGTGAATACTGAGCATGCATATTCCTGTACATCAGCATACATCAATACTGATGTACAGGAATAGTCACAGTCACAGTCACGGGTTGTGACCGTGTAAAGCAGTTTACTGAAAAGCATTAAACAGAACCTTTGCCAAAATGGAACATTATCCGTCACAGATTAGTAATATTCCTCACTTTTTCCATCTTGCTTCTCTAATTCTTTTCTACCTTCATTTCTTCTCTTGATTATCTTCTTGATTATCTTGAGATGATTTCGGGGCTTTTTAGTGTCCCCGCGGCCCGGTCCTCGACAAGGCCTCCACCCCCAGGAAGCAGCCCGTGACAGCTGACTAACACCCAGGTACCTATTTTACTGATAGGTAACAGGGGCATAGGGTGAAAGAAACTCTGCTCATCGTTTCTCTCCGGCACCCGGGATCGAACCCGGGACCACAGGATCACAGTCCAGCGTGCTGTCCGCTCGGCCAACCGGCTCCCTAAATTTCTCTCCTTTCTTCTCTTTCTTATTTCGTTTCTTATTCTCTCTTTCTCATTATCTTCCGTCCTCCCTTTATATTTCTCTCTTCTCTGCCCCACCTACCTTTTCTCACTCCACTGACTACTTTATTGTTCTTACTCTCGTCTCCCTTCTTCCTCCTTCTCTTCCTCTTTCACGATAACTTTATTCCTTTTCTTCCTCAATTCCTTTATCCTTTCCTCTCTCCATAACCCGTTTCTTTCAGTCCCTTGATGTCTGTTCATTACTTCAACTCACCTTCTCTTCTGCTTTTATCCTCCTTCCATTCCTCCCTCCCTCTCCTCTTTCGCTCTCCCAACCTCTCTCCCTCCCAAGCTCCCATCCTTAACACTATTCCTCTTCCATCGTTTCCATTATCTCACTAACACGTTGCTGCAAATGATGACGCGTCGACCGCCCGCCCTCGAGATCATCACCTCAACTGGAAAATCATTTGCAATGCACATTTCCCAGCCTTGATAATGCAGAGCCGTTAGTACGCTGCTCCAGGCAGCCATGTGGGTCGAGGCGCTGTTTGTTGTTGTTGTTATAGATTCAGCTACTCGGAACAAGCTCCAAGTAACACGGGCTATGGTGAGCCCGTAACGTACCTGGCACAGGAGCGGGGCAAGTAGAATGGGCTATAGTGAGCCCGTAGTGGACTTACCTGGCACAGGAGCGGTGCGTGATGTGTAAACACATCCATACATACATGTATGTATTCCGAGGCGCTGCCTGAGCCTTCTTTATGAGGCGATGTTCCACCTCACTCCTTGAAACCGGTGTAGGCAAGACTACTACTCCATTGCTCTCCCTGCACTCCTCTCCCTCCACTACTCTCTCTCTACTCCTCTCCCTCCACCCCTCTCCCTCCACACCACTCCCTCCACTACTCTCTCTCCAATACCCAGCCACTTGGATTGAACGGTAGAAAGGCAGTTTTGCTTCATGGAGGTCGGCGTTCAATTCCCGACCGTCCAAGTGGTTGGGCACCATTCCTTAGCCCCGTCCCATTCTAAATCCTTATCCTGACCCCTTCCAAGCGCTAATAGTCGTGATATCTTGGTACTTTCCCCCAGATAATTCCCTTCCCTTTCTCTCCATCTACTCCTCTCCCTCCACAACTCTCTATTCACTACTCTCCCTAAACTCCCACCATTTCTTGTCCCCGTCCCATCCCAAATCCTTATCCTGACCCCTTCCAAATGCTGTATATTCGTAATGGCTTGACGCTTTCCCCTGATCGTTCCCTTTCTCTCCCTCCACTACTCTCACTCCACCAATTTTGCCACACTACTCTCCTTCTACTACCTTACTCTTCTCAAGACAATTTTTTCCTAATACCTCTCATCACAGTCTGGTGGTCCTGATCTTCCCTCAGCCAATCAGTCCGTCTCTGACCACCAGAGAGGCTAGGAAGGATTTCCAGTTTCATGATAATATGTCTTGTTTCTTCTCTCTTCCAGTAGAGTGAAATTTAGTATATTGTATTTTGCTGTAACCGCTAACGTATTGCCGTATTCCTGAACCTTTCCCGGTTATTCTGTTTTACTGGATAGGAGGATCATTGCATAGCGTTGCCTGGCGTTGCATCGTAATGAATGGTTCTGATGTCCGTGGTTTAGAGCATTCTAATTTATTGCTTGTCCATATTTCTCATATCAGTAATTGATCCTTCTGAAGATGTTTTGAGTAATACAAAAGTATTTAAGCAATTTCCTGTCAGCTTTTCCTTCGTTGTCAGACATTGTCACATTAGCCATCACGTATTAATTTATTCGTGATTTATATACATATCAGCCCTTATGTTTGTTAATCTTGCTTGCGCCGCTGATGATCCCGCGTTTATGTGAACCTCAGGAGGTACGCCAAGATGCAATTCCAAAATCTCCTTCTTTTTGTTCTTGGAGCTATTTTCCCGCAGATAGTACTGTGTCTGGACTCTCTTCCCAGCGCCTATCCTTGTTACTGGTCTGATCGTTCCTGAAGTTCGTCCAGACCGTCTAGCGGTTTGTTGCAGTTATTCTCAATTCAAACCTTTATCCGCGTTGCATCATTAAACAACCATTGACTTCTAGGAATCTTGTCACTCTCATTGATCGTTCTCATTTATCAGAAAAAATAATGAGTCCCATTCTTGATTCTTATGTACTCAATTAGCTGTGTGTATTAGGCCGATCAATAGCTCCCAAGCCCCGGCTATTCGTCTCCCAGTGAGTTAATGCATCAACTCTCACTCCTGTTTCTAGTTGTATTTCATTAGGGAGCTCCTTTTTTCATTTATCTCAACGATCTCCTCTTGCAGCCCGACCCATTTCCTTGAGACTTGTGTGTCGAAAAGGAGTTCACCTGACGTCACTCCGACTCATCGTCTCTCCAGCGTTCATCCACTTCTCTCCCATCCAGCAAGATAGGGAAAAATAGGCAGATAGGGCCCGATCGACAACCAATCAGACATTAGCAGACAGTCAAGTAGAACAAAGAAGTGAACCAGCAAGACAGGGCTCATCAAAGAGCCAGACAAACAGCCAACCAGACAGAATTAATATGCTGTTAATTTTTCGTTTTTTTTTTATTTCCCAAAGTTTGTTTTCTTACATTTCCCAAATATTCTTTTTGTTTGCAATCTCGCGCCTGGGCTTAATCAGAAAGTTGTATCGGGAAATGGAAAATACTTTGTCAAACATCTTTGGTAAGCACGAGGGTTTTAGGGACAGTTGAGGAGGGGGATTGTGTAGTAGCGAGGTGTACTGGTGTGGCGTGAGGGAGTATAAGGAGGGAATATGGGAAGTGTAGTTGTGAGGAAGTTACTAGTGAAGAAGTGTCAGGCGTGATGGAATAAGGTGTAAGGGTGATGGAGTAAGGTGTAAGGGTGATGGAGTAAGGTGTAAGTGGTGATGGAGTAAGGTGTAAGTGGTGATGGAGTAAGGTGTAAGTGGTGATGGAGTAAGGTGTAAGGGTGATGGAGTAAGGTGTAAGTGGTGATGGAGTAAGGTGTAAGTGGTGATGGAGTAAGGTGTAAGTGGTGATGGAGTAAGGTGTAAGTGGTGATGGAGTAAGGTGTAAGTGGTGATGGAGTAAGGTGTAAGTGGTGATGGAGTAAGGTGTAAGTGGTGATGGAGTAAGGTGTAAGTGGTGATGGAGTAAGGTGTAAGTGGTGATGGAGTAAGGTGTAAGGGTGATGGAGTAAGGTGTAAGGGTGATGGAGTGAGGAAGATGTATGAGTGAGGAAGTGAGGAAGGTGTAAGGGTGAGGGAGGAAGGAGCGTGTAAGGGTGAGGGAGTGAGGAAGGTGTAAGGATGAGGGAGTGAGGAAGGTGTAAGGGTGAGGGAGGGGAGGAGCGTGCAAGGGTGAGGGAGTGAGGAAGGTGTAAGGGTGAGGGAGAGAGGGAAAGGGAGAGAAGTGGAGGCAAGGAAGGAAGTGAGAAAAAAAAGGAGTCATGAGGAGAGAAGGGACGGAGGGTGGTAGAGAAGAAATAGAGAAAAGAGCAAGGTAATAGGGAAGGACGAGCGAGGGAGGGAGTAGGGGAAGGTTAGGGAGTGGAAGATAGGCGAAAGTGGGGGAGAGGAGAGTAGGTGAAGGTTAGGGAGAGGAGAGTAGGTGAAAAATGAGGAAAAAGGAAGGGAGGAGAGGTGAAAGTGAGGAAGGGGGGAGTAGTGGGTAGGTATAAATTAGGAAGGGGAAAAATAGGTGACAGGGAGAGAGGGTAGGGTGGGTGACAGTGAGGGAGAGAAGAACAGGTGAGAGTAAATGAGATGAGCTAGGTAGGTGGAAATTAGAGAGGAGAAAGTAGCTGAAAGTGAGGAAGGGGGTTAGGTGATAGTGAGGAAAAAGGGTAGGTGACAGAGAGGGGAGCACTTAACAAAGGTACGAGAGAAGGGAGGAAGAGAGAGAACAAGCGAGTGAGTGACAAAGGTGGGAGAAAAATAATTATGTATCCGAGAACTGTGGAAATGGAGGAGGACACTCTCCCCTCACACCTCGAGAGAGTGGTGAGATGTGAGGCATCACACTGGTGTGAGGTGGAGGTCTCAGACCAGTGTGAGGTCGAGGCCTCAGACCAGTGTGAGGTGGAGGTCTCAGACCAGTGTGATGTGGAGGTCTCAGACAGTGTGATGTGGAGTCTTCAGACCAGTTGTGAGGTGGAGGTCTCAGACCAGTGTGATGTGGAGGTCTCAGACCAGTGTGATGTGGAGGTCTCAGACCAGTGTGATGTGGAGGTCTCAGACCAGTGTGAGGTGGAGGTCTCAGACCAGTGTGAGGTGGAGGTCTCAGACCAGTGTGAGGTCGAGGCCTCAGACCAGTGTGAGGTGCAGGCCTCAGACCAGTGTGAGGTCGAGGCCTCAGACCAGTGTGAGGTCGAGGCCTCAGACCAGTGTGAGGTGAAGGCATCAGATTAGTGTGAGGTGGAGGCATTAGACTAGTGTGAGGTGGAGGCATCACACTGGTGTGAGGTCGAGGCCTCAGACCAGTGTGAGGTGGAGGCATTAGACTAGTGTGAGGTGGAGGCTTCATGTCGGAAATTCCGTCATTAACATACTAGACATTACTAGCACTCAATATAACCAGCAAACCAGGTTATACTAGTTACATTCGTTAGTCATAAACGGATTACAGAAAATAGGAAATCCGTGACGTCATCAATTTATATTCATTTAACACCACAAGAAATTCCTAAAACTACCAGTCTAGCCTTAAAATAATAGAAAAGTGTTTTCTATGTTTAACTTAATGAAATATATTATACAACTTAAAGGCTCCTTCCTATTGTCAAATAGTCACAAATTGATATTTTCGGAGCGTCGTGAGTGGCGAGGGAAGAGCCAGACAGATTGTAAAAAAAAACAGAGGGCTCCTCGTGATCTCGACTCGCTACGCTACAAAGATCGCAAGGCTGTTAGTCCTTTGTTAAAGCAAGGCTGAAGTCTGTACAGTTTCATGTAGGTTTAACAGATCTCTGGGACTTCTTCAGTACGTCTCAAGCTTAATTACTGAATAATTACCTATATCAATTGTTCATTAAATGCTAGTCATTATTATGAAATAAATGAATTAAAATAGTGATTGATTAAATCACGACGTACTCATGTGTTGGGTTCCCCACCTTATACGAAATGAACTATCTAACGTTATCAGGCCTTCTAATCATAGATATTTTAATTCAAAGCGGATATAAAGGTACTCCCCCGATGTTACTGAAGTCGCTGTGGCTAATCACTGTTGAGCGATCGTTGT
>WNGS01165339.1:4277932-4313308 GCA_020271785.1 Procambarus virginalis
GGGAGGGAGAAGGGGGAGAGGTAGAGGGAGGGAGAGGTAGAGGGAGGGGAGAGGGAGAGGGAGACAGAGGGAGAGGGAGGGAGAGTAGAGAGAGGTAGAGAGAGGGAGGAGGGAGGGAGAGGGAGAGGGGAGAGGGAGAGGGAGAGGGAGAGGGAGAGGGAGAGGGAAGAGGGAGAGAGAGGGAGAGAGAGGGAGAGAGAGGGAGGAGAGGAGAGAGGGAGAGAGCGAGGAGAGAGGGAGGGAAGAGGGAGAGAGAGGACAGAGAGCGAGAGAGAGACAGAGCACGCCTTAGTCCCGTGCTACCTCTCTCTCTCTCTCTCTCTCTCTCTCTCTCTCTCTGGGGCTTTCACCTCTAATCGATGTTAAATTAGGACTGAGATTGTTTCTATATCTTTCTTAGTGTCTATCTGCGTTATTGGTTCCCAAACTTTCCACGCTTCACGTCTTAATTATGAAGTATTCAGATCTCGTTCGTGTAGTTATGATCCAAGGAGATATATGAACCGAGAGGTCTACCCATGTTCTGTGCATACACATTGCGAGTTTCCGTTAATCTCCGACTATGTTCAGGAATATACTTGCTGGTTGGTCAGTATTCATTTGTAAGGCTTATAACCCTCCCAGAAGTTGACAGGCCTTATAAGCCCAACATCAAACCAAATTATGATCGTATTTCCCGTCTCACCTCCCGAGCGGGCGCCGGGGACTATCCGGACTTAGACAGGGAAGTGAGATTCAGACCCAGCGGGGAAGCCATCACTCTGGGATGTGGAGCTTACGTAGATGGTGGGGATGGGGAGTTGGTGGCGATGTTGGCGTGCTGGTGTGACGATGTGAGGGGGCTCTAGTTTTTACTTATTGATATTAACCTATCAGTGTCTATGGGGAAGACACTGATTGGTACGTTTCAAAATTAACTATTCTAACTTTCAATTTCTTTCTCGAATCTGTTCTTAAAGTTTTGGATGGAGGTGGCTTTCACAACTTCTTCTTTGAGAGCATTCACTTGTTAACTATCCGTATAGAGTACGAGTATTTCCTCACGTTCATTCATCTCCTTTGCTATTCTAGCGTCCACCTGTGACCTCCAATGTTAGTGTTGGAATTATATTCAATTCCAAAACTTTCTCACTTTTTTATTCCTGTAGTTACCTTCCCCCGCATGGTGTGGATGTTTTCTGGTCTTCTCGCTGTAACGGACCCAGACTGACGTCTCAGCATTTTGTCTTAACGAAGTCGTTAATTAACGGTTAGGTTGTTCAACGTTGTTTTTTACTGTAACCTTAGTCCAGTGATGCCTTGTAAGGGCAGAGCCTTGTGGGACCATTACTTGTTACATTCCTCCAGCTTGAAACCTCCTCTCTGACTGTGAATGCATTCTGTACTTTATTTCCTTACCGAGTTAAATGTTATTCCAGCCTGCTTCTCCATCTTGTATAACAGTACTTAAAAGGGAACAGTGTCAAATGCTTTTTGACAGTCTAGGAAAAATGCAATCTATCTTGCCTTCCCTTTTCTGTTTTATTTTAATAATATTATCATAAAACTCAATCATGTTTGCCAGGCACAATCTTATAATTCGAAATCCATGTTGATTCATGTGACATAGCCGGTCCTCTCTAAATGTTCCACCATTCTCGACCTGATTACTTTCTCCATCACTTTTCAACGAATACTTGTAAATAACATTGGTCTGTAGTATAGTGCCTGATTTCTCTCTCCTGTTTTTTATAATGAGACTACGTTTGCCTTTTAACCAGACATCTTGGAGATTTCCTGTCTCAAGCATTCTATAAATAAATTTAGATAACGGATGACAGCGTACTTCTGCAGCCTCGTTGGCAGCCATGGTGGGATTAGATCTGACACTAAGGATTTTGTCTCAACTTGTCCCACCAGGATTTTCTTTCCCCTTCTACAATTACTAACTACAGTGACAGTTATTAAATACATTGGCATTTCATTAGCCATTCATTTTGCCACTTGGGGTGCTGATAGCGATGTTGTCGCGCTGAATGTTGAGTGCTGGTGGTGTTGTTTTGGTGCTGATGTTGGAAGGTTGAGGCGCTAGTAGTGATGTTGGGGTGTTGTGGTGATGCTGGGGTGGTGGAAATGATGTTGGGGACCTGGTGTTGATGTGTAGTGGTTGTCGTGATGTGGGCACTGATGGATATATTGAGGAACTAGTGGATGATGTTCGGGACTAGTGGTGATGTTGGAGGCTAGTGATGATGTTGGTGGGCTAGTTGTGATGTTGGGGGACAAGTTGTGATGTTTGGGGCTAGTGGTGATGTTGGGGGCTAGTGGTGATGTTGGAGGCTAGTGATGATGTTGAGGGGGGGACTAGTGGGATGATGGGGCTAGTGTGAGGTGGGGGATAGTGGTGATGTTGAGGGCTTGTGGTGAATGCTGGGGGTAGTGGTGTTATTGGGGGCTAGTAATGATGTTGGAGGGCTAGTGGTTGATGTTGTGGGCTAGTGGTGATGTTGGGGGCTAGTGGTGATGTTGGGGGTAGTGGTGATGTTGGGGGTAGAGTGGTGATGTTGAGGGGTAGTGGTGATGTTGAGGGGTAGTGGTGATGTTGATCGGAAGTGGTGATGTTGAGGGTAGTGGTGATGTTGAGGGGTAGTGGTGATGTTGATGGGTAGTGGTGATGTTGATCGGTAGTGGTGATGTTGAAGGGTAGTGGTTATGTTGAGGGGTAGTGGGATGTTGAGGGGTAGTGGTGATGTGAGGGATAGTGGTGATGTTGAGGGCTAGTGGTGCTTGGAAACAGAACTTGCTGAGTGAAATATGAAGGATGGCTGGCAGATTAATATGAAGGATGGCTGGCAGATTATGTCACTGACCAGTTAGGGTTGACGGTGCCAGTGAGGGTTACTGAGGAGTGCACGTTTTGAGATGACAGGATTCAATTTCTTTCTTTATTATGCACCCCATACCCATCCCATGGGTGGTGGTGTAAAGGATTACAAAGGCACATAATCGGTTCAGGAACTGAATCCTCTAGTTCGTTTAGCTAAGCAAATAACAATATTTTGACGCAAGTTACACAATTATTAATGTTATATATACATGTACACATACTCATACATACAAGTACATATATATACATATACATATATCACACATATTCATTCACCTATACACATCAATAATCTTTTGTATCACAAGTGATTCAACAAGAGGCTCACAACAGTCACTATACAAGGCACTTTACATCTATGGTGAGTCACACAGTTATAGTCTTGCTGCACACCCACCCAACTGGGCGGCAGCTTTACAGTCATGTGCACCACACCCACCCAACTGGGCGGCAGCTTTACAGTCATGTGCACCACACCCACCCAACTGGGCGGCAGCTTTACAGTCATGTGCATGCATTACATACAGTAAGCAAATTTTGAATACTTCGCTAAGATTTCGGGCAGTACATCATTATGAATGTAGTACTTACACATTTCTTGGACACCATTGATGGTGTTATCTCTGAATTCCGCGATTTTTTCACATTCCATTATATAATGGCACAAAGTATGCGAATAGTTCCATTGACAGAGTTTACATTTAGTCAGATCAACATCAGCAGATGTTACAAACTGCCAGAAGTACTTGTAGGCGAGCCTAAGCCTAGCAGTGGTAACATTTAGAAGTCTGCTAACCTTATTGGATGACCCATAGACGTGCGGCACTTCCTACATAATAGAATGATGATAGATGGAGGAACTGATGTGAATTTCACTTTGCCTCAAGTCTCCGAAATTTATTTGATGTTCCCGGAATATTACTGCCCTCAGGCTGCTCAGAGGCAGTCCAAGTTGGTAATCAATTCCCTCTTTACGAGCAAAAGTCTTGGCCAACTCATCAGTTCTATCATGCATTCGGAGACCAATATGGGAAGGAATCGACAGGAGACAGGCTCTGACTCCATCATTGATTATTTCATTATATCTGTGTCTAGCTTCAAAGATAAGCATGTCACAATTTTGCATTGGGAAGCTGAGGGCAGTCAAGGATGACAAGGAGTCACTTACAATTAACGTGTCAACTTTGGATTCATATACGCGCACGAGTGCAAGGATTATGGCAACCAATTCTGTTTGAAGATTGGAGGCCCAGTTACTCAGATGCGTTCCACACTCATGGCAGAAGGAACCATCTCTCTCTGTCACAACAACTGCACTTCCAGCTTAACCATGGGACTGATGCAAGGATCCATCAGTGTAAATAATCTGGGAAAGGGAGCGCTCTCTGACTAAAGCATAAATTTGGCTTAAGGCATTGTACTTTGCTTCTCGTCGAAGCAAGGCTTGTTCTTTAATCAGCTTCTTGGGTGGGAAAGGGAGACAGTAATTTGGAAATGAGTGATCTCCCATGGGGCAGGAAAGTGTCGTTGTTATCTCTCTTGGTAGAGGTGATGAATATTATACATTCTGAGCACAATGGCAGGAGGCGGCCGTATATTCTCTTTGGTTGAAATAGCAAGGGCTAGAATGGAGCCTTATAATTCCCCACCCATTTTTTTTACATTTTTATATGATGAAGGGAGCAATTGGTAAATGAAACCCTCTCCCTCCCCACAAAATATAACCTCCCCCCCCCCCTGTTGGAGCCGGCCCCTAAAAAAAAAAAAAAAAAATGGACGGTGTAAGTCAAAACTTTCACTACTCTAGCTGTGATGAAGGAGGGCGATAGTGGTGATGTTGAGGGTTATAGTGGTGATGTTGGGGGGGATATTGTTGATGTTGAGAGCTATAGTGGTACGTTGAGGGGGCTATAGTGGTGATGTTGGGGGCTATAGTGGTGATGTTGGGGGATATGTTGATGTTGGAGACCTATAGTGGTGATGTTGGGGGCTGTAGTGGTGATGTTAGGGGGGCTATAGTGGTGATGTTGGGGGCTATAGTGGTGATGTTGGGGGGATATTGTTGATGTTGGAGAGCTATAGTGATGTTGGGGGGGCTATAGTGGTGATGCTGGGAGGCTATAGTGCTGATGTTGAGGGGCTATAGTAGTGATCTTGAGTGCCTATAGTTGTGATGTTGGGGGGGCTATAGTTGTGATGTTGGGGGCTATAGTGGTGATGTTGAGGGGCTATAGTAGCGATTGTGGGAAATTTTACCCATGTGTGATGTGACGAAATGTGGGAAATCATCTAAGAACTGTATTATTTCTATATCATATCTATATCATATCTAAATCATATCTAAATCATATCAAAATCATATCAAAATCATTATAGAATCATTATAGATTCATTATACATCTTGATCCTAGATGATAATGCCACTGGGATCACGTACACCATAGGGCCCTATAGGTGCCTATGTGACACTGCGCATGATCTCTCAATGATCCAGAAGCTTCTAGAAGGATTTCTTAATTAAAATACTTTTGGAACATGATTCGATTTCCGGTAGGGATTATAAATCGAATCCTTAATAAGAATCAGTGGTACTATCAAGTACTACTAATAATCTTTAAATCCTATATCTAATTATACTATAATCACATCTTATCTCAATCATATGTCTAGACTGTAAAAATAATAAATCAATATTCATTGAAAGCTACCCCCTCTCAAGGGAGAGGGAGGAGCATCTGGGGAACAAGAAGCGCCCACCAGACCCCGCGGGCACTACGCGTTAGTTGACAACACAGTGAACAAGTTTGTGGGTACCTTAGCGAACATTACTTAGCTCAGGACACCTTATCTAATTATCTTTATCACCAGTGAACACTCTCTAGAACTGGGGGAGTACCTGGACAATATATCTACAAGGAAAATTCCTAGAACATTTATATAAGTGTAGAGTGGAGCACACAGTGACTCTTGTCTCCACCTTCACCATCAACTATCATCCTTCTGCAACCGCAGTTAAAGAAAAATCACGTAGCAACGCTACTAGATCATCATACAGCAAAGCTGTGATATAAAATATCGTGCCTAAACTCGCGACAAGAGAGTTATCAAGTCTGGCACACTGTCAGACAGGCACCCGGCAATCAGAGAAGTATATTGAGGTTATAGAGTGTATTAGTTGGCCAATTGTATGCTTGTATGACTTTAATATCCTATAAGTCTGTCTGTCGGTTATAAAGCGAGGCAACGCCTCATATTTCAGTAAGTTTATTAATATTGTAGTGCAGCAGTTGAATCTTTAAGCACTAGGCCTCATGAGTGTCCACGATGTAAGAAAAGTTAGTCACAGTAAACAAAACCTCATGAGTGTCCATCGTGTGGGAAAAGATTCAATCAAGCTGACTGTACCTCATCACATAAATTGAATATAAATACATCTGCATGTACTTGAATATATAAATTAAGTCAACAATTGCTTGCTTAGTTATTTTTAAGTTATCATATAAGTTCATTTAATTGAATGTAATTTTTAGTACTTAGTTAGTACTTAGTACTTAGACCATATTTAAGGTCATTTATCATACTTTTACAAATTACAATTTAAATTGTTGTGTTGTTTATAGTATAAGAATGTATTGGCTGTTAATAGTTATGGTGCTAGGCTAGACTATGTACTTGTTTGAATCTCTGATTTAAACAGAGCCAGTGTTCAGTCATTGAACTGAATTTATTAAATCTTATCCTTGTATAAAATACAAGCTGATGTGAGATACCTGTCGGCAGGTGGACTGTGGATCTTCAATCAACCTATCAACTAATTCACCCCACCTGCCTCTTACAGCCCACAATCTGTCATTAGGAAAAGAGGAGCCAGGATTTACAACCCTAGCTAGAGATTTTAGTTGAATTAATTTGCAGACAGTAATTTTTAATTTAGTTCAGTACAAGGCCCTGGTAGTCTCCTCTCATATCAATCTCGACAGGTTTTTCCCACAGTGATGTTGAGGGGCTGTAATTGTGATGTTGGGAGGTTATAGTCTTGATGTTGGGAGCGGTTATAGTAGGGATGTTGAGGGGCTATAGTAATTACCTAAGTGTAATTACCTAAGTGTAGTTACAGGATGAGAGCTACGCTCGTGGTGTCCCGTCTTCCCAGTGGTGATGTTGGGGTGTGTTGGGGATGCTCTATAGTGGTGATGTTGGGGTGTGTTTCGGACTCGTCGCCCTTGTCAGGTGGTAGAGTGGCAGTTCCAGCGCCATCTAAGAGTCTAAACCCAAGCTCCCCAGGAATAGTACATAATGTGGACAATGCCATCTGGTGAATGGTTATCAAATGGCTAAAGATTCCTGCCTTGGTCAGCCCGAGGGGTCGTTGTGAGTGACCTCTGGTGAGGTGACGCATCAAGACCAGCGCCACCTAGTGTGTGCTACAGAGCACAATGTCAACTCCCCAGTGAGTTAGTGGTATTTCCTAGTTCACCAGTATCAGCTAGGTGATGTTGGATGATGACGCCCAGATACCCAGAATGACGTTTTTGTGTCCACAGAGGTGACGTCTGGGGGCAGCGGTACTGGAGAGGGCAGTTCATCTTGGGCAGTCCACAGTCTCCCTACAGGGTCCTGGAAACGACCAAGTAAGCCGCTGCCGATGAAGCAGTGTGGTAGCTGCAAGTGATTAAGTGTTGAAAAGGATTGGTGATGTTGGAGGGGAAAGTGATGTTCGGGGATTAGTTTTGAGGTGGGGGGGGGGGGTAGTAATGATGATGTTGGTAGCTAGTGCTGGTGTTGAGGGCTTTTGGTGATGTTGAGGGGCTAGTGGCGATATTGGGGATAGTGTAGATGTTGGGAGCGTAGTGGTGATGTTGAGGCTAGTGGTTATTTTGGGGATAGTGGTGAGGTTTGGGGGAGGGGGACTAATGGTGATGTTGGTAGCTAGTGGTGGGTGTTGAGGGCTTGTAGTGATGTTGGGGATAGTGATGGGTCTCTGTGGCAACTGGGTACTCAGTTTTCCCCTGTGTTAAATGAACCATCATTATTTACCCTTTTTACTCTTGTGAGAATCTTAAATGTAGTGATCATGTCTAAATAACTCTTCACTCTTCCAGCAACGTTTATTTCACGTAGTCTCTCCTCGTATCTCATACCCCACAAATCAGGTACACGTAGTAATGTTGGCGTATTGGTGACGATAATTGTGTGTTGGTGTTGATGTTGTTGCGCT
This sequence comes from Procambarus virginalis, assembly GCA_020271785.1. NCBI lineage: Eukaryota > Metazoa > Arthropoda > Malacostraca > Decapoda > Cambaridae > Procambarus > Procambarus virginalis. The sequence continues at coordinate 4,286,017 of WNGS01165339.1, forward strand.
GGCGGCTTCTTTTGAGTACTGGTAATGATGTTGACGTGCTCTTGGTGATGCTGGGGTGACGGTGGTGATGTTAGGGGAAGTTGGAGATGTTTGGGTGCTCCTGGAGATGTCAGAGAGCTGATGTTGATTTTGGGGTGCAGGTGTTTGAAGGAGAGAGAGCGCAAGCAGGTCAACTTTTATTTAGCTTTATAAAAGTGTCGGTTAACAAGTGAGCCAGGCATGGGTACAGGGAACAAGGGTCATGCAAACAAGCTGTACCAATCTGTATAAAAGGAAAGTTACAGCAGTATGTAGAATATAAATGGGTTTGTTCTTGATTGTTAAAACAAAGAATGAGAATTGGAACTGGCTAAACCACTTGATGAAGATAATTCCCAGTCAACGATACCTACAAACTCCACACTCACACACCCACACACACACACACACACACACACACACACACACACACACACACACACACACACACACACACACACACACACACACACACACACTCACGCTTCTGTCTTCACGAAGGATAAGAGGAGAAATGACCACTACCTACAAAATTCTTAGAGGAATTGACAGGGTAGATAAGGATAAACTTTTTAACACGGGTGGTACACGAACACGGGGACACAGGTGGAGACTGAGTACCCAAATGAGCTACAAAATGTTAGAAAGAACTTTTTCAGTGTTAGAGTAGTTAACAAGTGGAATGCATTAGGCAGTGATGTGGTGGAGGCTGATTCCATACACAGTTTCATATGTAGATATGACAGAGCCCAGTAGGCTCAGGACCCTGTACACCAGTTGATTGACAGTTGAGAGGCGGGACCAAAGAGCCAGAGCTCAACCCCCGCAAGCACAAGTAGGTGAGTATAAATAGGTGGGTACGCACAAACACACACACACACACACACAAACAAGTGGAGTACCACAAGGATCGGTGCTAGGACCAATTCTATTTCTTGTATATGTTAGCGACATGTTTACAGGAGTAGAGTCCTACATGTCTATGTTTGCGGTTGACGCAAAGTTGATGAGAAGAGTTGTGACAGATGAGGATTGCAGGATCCTCCAAGAGGACCTGAACAGGTTGCAGAGATGGTCAGAGAAATGGCTACTGGAATTCAACACGAGCAAATGTAAAGTTATTGAAAAGGGACTAGGAGATAGGAGACCAAAGGGACAGTACATAATGAAGGGAAACAGCCTACCTGTAACGACGCGAGAAAGAGACCTGGGCGTGGACGTAACACCTAATTTATCTCCTGAGGCACATATAAATAGGATAACGACAGCAGCGTACTCTACACTGGCAAAAGTTAGAACAGCATTCAGAAACCTAAGTAAGGAGGCATTTAGGGCGCTTTACAGTGCCTATGTGAGGCCAGTCTTAGAGACTCGTCCCAGAGCTACGAGGGATGGGGTATGAGGAGCGCCTGAGGGAACTGTGCCTTACGACACTAGAAAGAAGGTAGAGGGGGGGGGGCGACTTGATAGGAACATATAAACACTCAGGGGATTAACAAATTGGACATAGACGAAATGTTCACACGGAATAGTAATAGAACGAGGGAAATGGGTGGAACCTGGAAAATCAGACGAGTCACAGGGATGTTAGGAAGTTTTCTTTTAGAGTGAGAGCAGTGGGAAAATGGAATGCACTTAAGGAACAGGTTGTGGAAGCAAATAATATTCATAATTTTTAAAACCAGGTATGATAGGGAAATAGGACCGGAGTCATTGCTGTAAACAACCGATGCTCGAAAGGCAGGATCCAAGAGTCAATGCTCGATCCTGCAGACACAACTAGGTGAGTACAACTCGGTGAGTACACACACACACACACACAAGAGAAGAAAACTTAACAAGCCAGATACCCACACCCACATACAGACTGGCGAAGTGACTCAATGGCTTGCTGACTCCTTATGTACCTTGTGCTTTCAGCTTGAAGTCTCCAAAGGAATTTGTTGACTTACTGTGGGGAACATGGGCCATAGGGATAAGAGCCCCGTGGGACGTAGAATCAATGTTTACCAACGTACCTGTGAATGAAACAATCGGGATGATAGCAGACAGAGTGTATCGTGATCCGGCCTGTACTCCTCTTGACATACCAGAAAACATTCTAAGGAAACTACTCCAAGCTTGTACTAAAGAGGCACCCTTCTTGAGCCCTGATGGGCATGTTAAGCAAGTAGATGGGGTCGCCATGGGTTCTCCCCTAGGTGTCCTGTTTGCGAACTTTTACATGGGTACCATCGAACAGGTCTTAATTGGCATGAACGTGAAGCCTGCCATATACTGCAGATATGTTGATGACATTTTTACTCAGGTACCTGATGTTAGACGTCTGCAGGAGCTGAAGGAGGCATTCGAGCATAATTCTGTGTTGAGTTTCACTTACGAGATGGAGAAGGATGGGAAGTTTCCCTTCTATATGTAACAGTCACGGAAAGGAGCGGAGGTTTCCACACTGCAGTCTACTCTAGGGAACAAACATAGGAATGTGCCTCAATGCCAACAGTGACTGCCCAGACAGGTACAAGAGAAGTGTTGTCAACGCTTACATCGACCGTGCTCTCAGCCACAGCTCAGGATGGAAGCAAGTCAATGAAGAACTCTGTAGCGTAAGGCAGGTCCTAGTCAACAACGGCTTCTCCAATGGTTTCGTTGAAGACTTCATAAAAAGGAAGGTGAAACGCCATGCAACCTCTGAAGAGTCAACCACACAACACCTGTACCCCCTATTACATTATTTTACAGGAACTTCTTTTCCACAGCTCATAAAACGGAGGAAAGGGTCCTGAAAGATATTGTTAATAGAAACGTTATCCCTACAGACAAAATTCAGAAGATACAATTGACGATTTACTATAAAATAAAAAAAAAAACGGCCAACCTACTCATGAGAAACTCCCAGACACAAAGCAGAACGCTTTAAAAGAGACGAATGTTTTCTATGCCTTCAAATGCCCACTTGGGGACTATTTTTTTTATAAATAAGAACTCAGTATATAGGCAAGAAAACAACATCTCTTTCCAGGCGATTAACGATGCATAAGCAACATGGCTCCATTAAGGAACATATAATCTCTTCCCACAACCAGACCATCACCTGAGAAGTCTTAACAAAAAACACAGAAATCATTGATAGATACAGCGATAGCAGGCGGCTTGATATCTGCGAGGCACTACACATCAAAGGGTCAACACCAGCAATCAACAGCCAATTAATGCACAACTATATTCTACCCACTTCAAGACTCCGCACCAATATAGAACCATCAAGAAATATGGGCCAATAGGCCCTTTGCATTTACTTCCATTCTTCCCTTTAAATTTACCCAATATTACCCAATATTCGTGTTCTATCTTGTGTTGAAAGTTTGTTTTCACCTCATCCAAAACTGTTGTAGCATATCACCTCACCCAAATGCAGGTATATAAAATGAAAAACCGTTTAAATTATAGCATAGTAGAACTCTGTTTAGTGTTTGCAGGTTATAGTTGTGTGTGTTTAAACTAAAGTCTTTGAAAATGTAATAAGTATTACGAAACGCGTTCAAGTGTCGCGTCAGACTAGAAATAAAAATGAATTTTGGAGAATTGATTTTTCAATTATTATCGACAGTGAGAAGAAACATAAGAAATATTGAGAAAATTCGTGTTAGAATTATTAATCTTACTTTTCGGTCATATTTAATAATATATGTTTACAAGAAAGACTGCTACCAATATATATGTATATATATATATATATATTATATATATATATATATATATATATATATATATAATATATATATATATATATATACACACGGCAACAGCAAATATATGCAGCTACCTTACCTCCGACAGCAGGGCGGGGCTTGTCAGCACCTGTCATGGGCGCCTGTCAGGTCAGTTGAAAGCTCTTCGGATTCGTAGTGCTGAGGTTCCGGGTTCGATCCCCGGTGGAGGCGGAAACAAATGGGCAAATTTTTTCTTTCACCCTGATGCCCCTGTTACCTAGCAGTAAACAGGTACCTGGGAGTTAGCCAACTGCTGCGGCCTGCTTCTGGGGGGTGTGAAACAAAAAGAAGGCCTGGTCGAGGACCGGGCCTCGGGGATGCTCAGCCCCGAAATCATCTCAAGATAACCTCAAGATAGCCCCATTATATTTATTTTGTCAATAAAGCTGAGTCCCAAAAACAGATAACCTTAAGCATTCCCAAACTCCTGAGAGACCTGAGAGGCAAGCATGGTCTGATTTCATCATCTAACTTTTCAATTTTCACATTTGAAAGCGTTCACGGGATTTCTGCGGGTCCGGCCGGCTTCCATCACCGCTGTAAAGCACGGATCCTGCTTCAGAGGCCACCAGATTAACGCTGATTGAAGGGAAGCCAAGTTTGGAAATTGCTTTTTGCATGGAGGAAACGGAGGCGGAGGAGGAGGTGGAGAAGGAGGCAAATGGGAAATCGAGGAAGTGGATATGGTTGAGAAATAGGAAGACGTTGATTAAGAGAAGAAATGCTATGTGATGAAGGAGGAGGAGGAAGAAGAAGAGGAGGAGGAAGCATAGGAGAAGAGAAAAAAGAGGAGGAGAAGAAAAAATGCAAGAAATGGAGAAAGATGCTAAGGAGAAAAACTATAGAATAATAAGAGGGGGAAGGAGGGAGGGACATCAGGTCCAGAAGAAAAGCTTGGGGCCGGGTCATTAAAACTCGTGGAAACCCAATCACGAGCAACAACAGAGGAGCGCCATAAAACACGTCAAGTATACACACGCACCCTCAGAGACACGATGGGAAAAAATCTCTGTTGTAAAAGAAAAAATAATGAAGATCAAAGATTATCGTGAGATCCTTTGATCATTCGCCGCCTTAATCTCCGGTGGCAGACAATGACGAAGGAATAACACGCATTACAACTCGATTAACGATACTAGGGAAACACGCACACACACACACATACACACGTGTGTGTGTGTGTGTGTGTGTTTGTGTATTGAACTTTGAGTACCTGGTAAAGCTAGAAATTATCTCCCCCCAAAAAGATCTAGGAAACAAAAGGCTGGCATACCAAAAGGGGAACTATGATGAGATGAAAAGTTTCCTAAGGGAAATACCTTGGGACACAAACCTCATAGCTAAGTCTGTACAAGATATGATGGACTATGTCACCCAAAAGTGTCAGGAGGCAGTAAACAGGTTCATCCCGGCCCAAAGGGAAAAATCCGAGAAGCAAAAGAAGAATCCATAGTATAATAGGGCATTTATGGAAGCAAAGGGACTGAACAAAAGGGCGCGGAGGAACTTCCGGTATAACAGAACACCAGAAAGCAGAGAGAGATACCAGAGAACCAGGAATGAGTATGTTAGGGTGAGAAGAGATGCAGAGAAATATTATGAAAATGATATAGTAAGTAAAACCAAGACCGAACCAAAGTTACTCCATAGCCACATCAGGAGGAAAACAACAGTGAAAGAACAGATAATGAAACTTAGAACAGGCGAGGACAGATATAAGAGAATGACAAAGAGGTGTGTGTGAAGAACTCAACAAGAGGTTCCAGGAGGTCTTCACAATAGAACAAGGTGAGGTCACTGTGCAAGGAGAAAAAGAAGTAAACCAGGCGGCTTTGGAAAGGTTTGAAATTACGAGAGATGAGGTCAAAAGACACGTGCTGGAACTGGATGTTAGAAAGGCTGTTGGCCCAGACGGGCTCTCACCATGGGTACTGAAAGAGTGTGCTTTCCTTGCCACTCTGCATAGTGTATAGTAGGTCACTGGAGACGGGAGACCTACCAGAAATATGGAAGGCGGCTAATGTGGTCCCAATATACAAAAAGGGCGACAGGCAAGAGGCACTGAACTACAGGACAGTGTCCTTGACTTGTATACCATGCAAGGTGATGGAGAAGATCGTGAGCAAAAACCTAGTAACACATCTGGAGAGAAGGGACTTCGTGACAACTCAGCAACATGGGTTCAGGGAGGGTAAATCTTGCCTGACTGGCTTAATAGAATTCTATGACCAGGTGACAAAGATTAAGAAAGAAAGAGAAGGCTGGGCGGACTGCAATTTCTTAGATTGTCGGAAAGCCTTTGACACAGTACCGCATAAGATGCTGGTACATAGGCTGGAGAGACAGGCAGGTGTAGCTGGTAAGGTGCTCCAGTGGATAAGGGAGTACCTAAACAATAGGAAGCAGAGAGTTATTGTGAGGGGTTAGACCTCAGACTGGGATGAAGTCACTAGTGGAGTCCCACAGGGCTCTATACTCGGTCCTATCTTGTTTCTGATATATGTAAATGATCTCCCGGAGGGTATAGAGTCATTTTTTCAATGTTTGCTGACGATACTAAAATTATGAGAAGGATTAAGACAGAGGAGGACTGCTTGTGGCTTCAAGAAGACCTTAGCAAGCTGAAGGAATGGTCGAACAAATGGTTGTTAGAGTTTAACCCAAGCAAATGTAATGTAATGAAGATAGGTGTAGGGAGCAGGAGGCCAGATACTAGGTATCATATGGGAGATGAAATCCTTCAAGAGTCAGAGAGAGAAATAGACTTGGGGTTGACTTCACGCCAGACCTGTCCCTTCCGCCCATATCAAGAGGATAACATCAGCGGCATATGCCAGGTGAACAGAGGCTACAGTTAAGGGTTTTCGCCTAATCAATCCTCCCCAGCCATGATACGGACCCAGGCCAAATCGCTCGTGAAGCGCCGCGAGAGTGTTTTACCACTGCGCCCCGGGGGCTCCTGGCCAACTAAGGGAGTTAAGCTACGAGGGTAGGTTAAAGGGTCTACACCTCACAACCTTGCGGAAGAGAAGAAACATAAGAGACAAGATCACACCACACAAGATATTGAGAGGAATAAACAAGGTAGACATGCACGGTCTCTAAATATTAGCAGAACTAGGACAAGACATCGACGGAAGCAGGAAATGTGTTAAATAAGTGCAAGGAAATCCTCGAATCATGTACGAGTGGTTAGCAAGTGGAAAGCATTGAAATAAGAAGTTGCGGAAGTCTTTTTCTTCCACAACTTTTAGTCCAGATTCAGCAAAGCATTCGAACGTCAAGAGAGTTAAAATATATAGCAACAGGTACAACAAGGCCAGTAGGCAGGGAATAAAGAGCTAGACCTCACTCTTCCCTAGTCACAGACAGATTATGCTTACAAAAATTACACACACAGAAAAAGCAAAGTTTGTCTTATCTAATTTCACGAGACTCCACTTGACGCATTGTATCTGGAGATTTATTTGTCTTAATGCGTTTCCAACATAGTTCTGAATTTATGTGGCGATAAATGCTGAAACACATGAAGGTAATGGCAACATTAATCTGGGAGCGTGGGGGTGCCAGCGCCGGGAGCAGTGATACCCCAAGCTTTATCCAGACACATTCTTTATTTCCCCTCTTACATGACCCTGATGGTTGCCGTTGGGAGGGGAGGGTGGAGGCGGAAGAACAGAGAGAGGAGAAGCTGGTAGGAGTTGGAGGAAAAGGACCAGATAGAGGAGCAACAGGAGGTGGTGTATTGTGTTCACTAAGCTAACAAAAATGGGAAGTGTAATGAGGGATTTAGTGAGGCTGTGTGGTGCTCTGAGGACCGTGGTGGATACTCTGTGAGCAACTCAGGCAGATAAACATATTTTTCCACCAGAGGAAGCGAGCAGGCTTAAGAAGTCCTCGTCTGGGAGTGTCACTAAAGACGAAGGACTTAGGAAGACTCTGTCAAAACCTTCCATAGTTTTCATGAAGACTCCAATTCATTCACTGCTTTGGAGGATGAGTGGTGAAGGAGTTCACCTGAACGGTAAGACGATGTGAGAGCGCCGGTAAAAGATGTGGGTCAGTGAATTTTGGCTGCATGTGATTCCCAGATGAGGCGTTTAGACAGGTCTTTTATGCCAGAGGTAAGGAAAGCAGGTAAATGTTTCACTATTCATGAACAAGCATGACGAATATTGTTAACTATATGAGTGATATTGTGGCTGGAAATGAAAACAAACCATATATTTGTATCATTGCCAGAGGAAATATATTAGGAAGAGTTAGTAGATGAACACTAATATGGAGGACAGCTATCGAGTTAATTAAGAGCAAGGGAGGAATTCTGATCATATGTGGCATTCTTTCAAGATCGGGAGCTGGAAATGAATAGTTGTGTAGAGCACTTAGTCCATTCCCGACTAGACAAATATAGCAAATCAAATGCAATGTTGAAGAATGTTGAAGAATGACGTCTTCAACATAACCGTTAGAGAAGCCATTATTGAATAGTAGTAGTCCTAATTTACTCTACTCTCCATGTCCCTACCCAGAACAAACATAACCCAATCAGCGATATGTCACTCAAAAAGGAAACAACAGACACCATTAAGAACAATAGCGCAAGACTGAAGCGAAAAACGCCCCAAAAGTGATCGCAAACGCCCATTTGCCAAATGAATACAAGACGCTCAGAGCCGCCAAGCGGCCGGGCAAGGAAACGCCCCGAAGAGGCAAAATGGCCGCCAAAACAACCAACAAAACCGCTGCAGAACATCTCAGCAAAAAACATACGTGTCAGATGCTAATTCAAGCCAGCAAAGGTGGTAAAATCAAAACAGAAGGTAAGGAGGGTACGAAAATCCCAGGGCCTCCAACAAAAAACCCTGCCCAGAAGACTCAAGGACTCAGGCAGCATAAAAAAAGGAGCTCAAGCACTCCATGCAGGCTCTCCCTGTGCCCCAGGAACCCCCTACACAGGCCACGTGGCAGAGCCCAGATCCACACCCACCACCTTTAAATAAAAGGCAGAGTCCTGGGGAAAAGCTTCAAAGAGAGGAGCGTGCTGGGCCGACTCCGAAGCTTCGGCAGGAAAATCGAGCTCAACCACCGTCCCCAAGTCAGAAGGAGCAACATCCAAAGTCACCCGAGCCTCATTCCTAGGGAAGCCGGAACCCGGGGGGTTGGGGGGGATTAGAAGGACGAAAAAAACCCACCTGGGAAGGAAGCAAGCAAGGGCGCAGACTGAACCAAGGATGAAGTAACCAATGCCCCTAAAATCAAAATGAAGCAACTCAGGGTCTTCCAACCTGGCAACCAACCTGAACTATTGCCACACAGAAAACCTAGCATGCAACAAAGTCGGCACCGAACCCCTAACATCCTCAGACGAGTAATGGGTAAAGTTAATAACAAGCGGGGAACAAGTCCTGCAAGACTGAGTCGTAGGTGTCTGCGACCAAACAGGCAGCATGACGGAGGCAGGATGGATCATCACCACGAGGCAGAAGCAATGAACAATCCTCGGCATTGCCCAAGGAGAGATAAGGTTTACAAGACACATCAATGGTGCACCTGAGCCCAACATTGTTTTCCAGGGACCTGTAGGGTACATTAGCCCTTCGGGAAGCCCAGGCCTTGGGTCCAGCTAAACCATTAAGCCCTGTGTAACGCAGGTAAACTGACAACTAGCGGTCGCCATGAAACATCGGGGTAACAGAGGAGAACCACCAACACAACCTAGGCTACCGTAATTGGAAGCTACGCATACCTCTTCAGCCAACGAAGCAGAATTGCTCCAAGAAAACAAAGAAAACAAATGGGCCCCGAAGTAACACATACACAAACCAATTGATCTCCAGAGAGAATCGCCAGCCAGCCGCAAATGCAAACAGTACCGGCCGCAGTGCGCCCCACCCAACAAAAACCTACTCCCTACTCGTTGGCAAGTCCCCGACGGACTCCAAGGGCGAGAACAACACCAAGCGATGAAGCTCTCAAACGGGAGTGAGACCGAATGTCCCATGGCAGATAACCCTGACACGCAAGGGAATTACTTACCGGACACTTAGGGAAATAGCCCTAGACGCATGCATCCCAGTGTACTTAAAGAACACCTGGCCACAGCCAATACAGCGTGTGTGGGCACCTGCACATCAACGAACTGGGGGTGATGCGGCTGGTTCGCATGAGCGGGCTGGCCCTGAGTTTCGTTTAGAGGAAGTTCTTTGGCTTTGTTTGGACGTAGGTTGCAATTTTAACCAGTTAGAGGTTTGTATTGTTTCGCTTACCTTTTGCTATTATCCCCGGTTGATGGTAGAGTGACACACTAAATTTAGAATGTTCATGTGGCCATTGCTCTCTGCAGCTCTGTGAGGAGTCCAGGTTCTGGCGCTGGTCTCCGGTTGGCACTCGACTCCAAGGACTGTTGGCACCAAACTAATTTGGAGAGAAAGAGAGAGAGAGAGAGAGAGAGAGAGAGAGAGAGAGAGAGAGAGAGAGAGAGAGAGAGACAGACAGAACAGACAGACAGACAGACAGACAGACAGACAGACAGACAGACAGACAGACAGACAGACAGACAGACAGACAGACAGAGACAGAGACAGACAGAGGGAGAGAGATTGAACAAACTATTGTGTACCAAAAATATCAGATGTGGAGTCATGTGAGAGGAAAAAAATTATTTTAATGGGGTGCGCCCGAGTTGGATTTATTCATGCTCAACTCTCCGGAAACATTAGACAACTTCCCAACATTCATCTTCCTCATGGTTAGTGAGTATTGGACGCAGCTTTCCCTATCCCCACGGCCCTCATTCCTTGCTCGATTGTCTCCCAGCTCACTCCTCCTCCCACTCCTAGCTCCTTACCTGGCCTGTGTCTGAAGCATAAACATTATTCAACATGCAGTTCTCCATGCTCTTCTTCTGTCTCCACCTCGCACTTGTCTCTACCTCTATCTCATACTTGTCTGATGCCTCCACCTCACACTAGTCTGATTCTTCTACCTCACACTAGTTTGATGCACCACCTCCCACTAGTCTAATTTCTCTACCACCCAATAGTCTGTAGCCTTCACCTCACCCTAGTCTGCTGTCTCCACTTCACACTAGTCTCTCGTCTATACGGTAGGTACATAAAAACACGCTCGTATGCAAATAGAACATTTTTCAAAATTTCAAAGCAATCAGTGAAGAACTTTTAGAGATTAGCGATTTTGAACAACCGAGCATTTACATTATTATTTTATTGAGATATAGCCTATACACAAAATAGTGGTTATTAATAAAAACAATGTTATTGTTAGTACTATGGAAATGGGTTAGTAAAGGTATCAGTGTCTTAGCTGTTATGTTGTTTAAGCTTAGTCATCTAACATCAGACACTGTCCCCACATGTAGACCGTCCTGGCCCTGTAATGGCGGCTGTTAGTCTTTGTTAAGCAAGNAGATGGAATTACAAATAAATGGGTAGAGTTAGGTTAGTAGCAAATGAGATTATGAAATTCATTGCTGGGAAATGTACTTAGGCCATAAAGAGTTCACACCACTCAAGAAGCAGATGGACAAAATATTAAAGTAAACCCCTGGTTCAATAGGCAATGCAGGGAAGCTGAAGAAAGGACAAAGCTTAGAAAAAGTTCAGAGAACCAGAAACAAAGAACGATCGAGAGGCACTAATGTGAACCAGAAGTGAACACACCCGAGTCAGAAAAAAACTGAGAGGCAGTTTGAAATTTACTTTGTGGCGAAAGCTAAGGACCAACCAAAGTTGTTGTTTAGGTTTAGCCACAAAAGGAAGAAAGCAACAGTGAGAGACCACGTAGATTGAGGAGACATGGAGGAATTGCCACAGAAAACGATGATGTATGTGAAAGAACTCAAGAAAGGATTTCGGGAAGTCTCCGAAACAGAACCAGCATTGAGACCAAGGTTGTAGAATGAAAGGTTGGAAAAAACAATGGATGACACTGTAGTCACTATAAAAGGAGTCACTAAAAATATCAGGAGGAATTAGATGTAACAAAATGAATGGAACCAGACTTAAGACTTCAGCAGCCTCCTTCAAAAGACTAGTGTGGATGTTGAAGGAGGCTTTAGAAGTACTTTGTCACTCATTATATCATCTAAAATTGTGAATAAAATGTGCGAGACAAGAAATCTCCCAGAAGTATGGAAAAGAGCAAATATAGTTCCCATAATTAAAATAGTGGATAGAAAGGAGGCATTAAGGAGCTAGGACTAGCTTTCTTATAGTCAATGATAAATAAGCACTACCACCTCCCCCACCATAACCAGACACCATCATCACCATATAGCACCACTTTCACCACTACCACCACCTCCATCACTTCTGCCATCACCACCACCACCACCACCACCATATATCACGACCACCACCAATGAACACCACAACCACCAACACCAACACCATAACTACTACTACCACCACTACCACCACCACCACCACCAGACACTGCCCCTACAACAACACACAGTTACAACCTTAATCCATCACTGTCAAGCTACGACCACTTCACTTCCACCTCTTGCAGAGCAGTTCATCCCACTCAAGGAGGACGAGACTTCTCTCTTATCTAAACCTTTGGATAAATGGGCGGTGAAGGGAAGGGAAGAGATGGGACGATCCAAGAAAGCATAGAAAAAAGATGGAGAGAACATTGAGCGAAGGATGATACAGAGGCATTAAGTAAAGCCAGAAATTAGTACATCAGAATTCGGAGAGAAGCAGAGAGGTAATGTGAAATGATATTGCAGTAAAAGTGTAGCACAATCAAAAGGTGTTCTGTAGCCATATGAACGGGATACATCAGAAAAATCTAACTGATCAGGTTGAGAAGACAAGAATAATTTCTATCGGAAAACGACTTGGTTATATGTAAGAAACTCAAGAGATTTCAAGACTCTTTAACAACATAATCAATATGGAGGCCTAGGTTGCAAGTTGAAAGGTGCTAGAAAAAAAATTATACAACATAATAGTCACTGTAGACGTCAGGGAAAAAGGACATGGATGAACTAAGTGCATCAAAATGAATGAGATCAGCAGATATGACACTATGGCTACTGAAGGACGCTGTAGAGGAGCGTAACCGTATTAACATTTCCAATAAAACTCTCGAAACGGGAAATCTTCCTGAATTCTTAAAGGCAAACATAATCCCTATATATTTAAAAAGGGGACAGACATGAGTCACTAATTTATAGACCAGTGTCACTGACACATATTCATTAGAAAATTGATGGAGAATGTAATCAGGTTGAGAATAGTGTAGCATCTTGAGAGAATGGAATTTGCAATGGAAAAGCAGCATTGATTTAAAAGAGAAAAATCGTTCCTCTCAAATTGTATCGGGTTCTTTGACAAAGTTACCAAACTACGGCAGGAAAATAAAAGTTTGATAGCTTGTCCTACTTGATTGACAAGTTTTTTTTTAATACTATTCCCTCTGAAAGTGTGTTATACAACATGATAAAAGCTGCAATAATGTTAAATACACTAAACTGGGCAAAGGAATACCTGATGGATAAAGAAAAAGTGGAAAGTCTTGGAGAAGGGAGGGATGTGACAAGAAGAGTTCCTGAAGGCTCGGTCTTGCGACCATCGCAGTTCAAAATCTTTCAGATGACGTTCTGAGAGAATGAGGCAAAACTAAAGAAGTATGTAAAATGTGTTGTGGACTGCTGACAATTATAAGAGTCTCTTAACGAGCTACTGCAGTGGGCAGACAAATGTCTGTTAACATTCTGTCCTAACAATTGTAAGGTAATGACGATGGGAAATGGAGAAACTTAAATAGGACTTACCTGCAGCACAAGGGAAAGGCAACTACAGTAACCGGAAAGAGAAAGAGAGTTAAGAGTGGGTAATATTTCATCACATAAACTGGTTAACATCGGCAGTGTATGGGACGCTGGCAAACACTAGAATGTCATTTCAAAATCTAAATAAGGATACTCATGGCAAATTACACAGCCTGTTGGACTGATACTGGAATATACAGCACCTGTCTGGAATCAGCACTATGGAATCATACCACGAACAAAAAATGTTAAAAGTGCAGAAGTTTACATCAAGATTAATGTCATAATAAAGATAGCCTAACTACGAGAATCGCTTAAGCATAAAAATTTGAGAGAGTTTAAGGAGCTTGTAAATATTCGTTATTCGCTAAGGGGCCTGACGGCTGAGAGGACAGCGCTCGGGATTTGTAGTCCTAAGGTTCCGGGTTCGGTCCCCGGCGGAGGCGGAAACAAATGGGCAGAGTTTCTTTCACCCTGATGTACCTGTTCACTTAGTAGTAAATAGGTACCTGGGAGTTAGATTGCTGCCTGGGGTGTGTAACAAAAAGGAGGCCTGGTTGAGGACCGGGCTACTGGGGATGCTAAGCCCCGAAATCATCTCAAGATAACCTCAAGACAGCCCCCTTATGGGCATATATTGACAGCTTCCTTAAATGTAAAAAAAATCGTCTCTATGTGAGAATTTTTTACGAAATTTCCGACTGACGTTACGTTAGTCGTTACGTTGACGTGTCTGCATATATATATATATATATATATATATATATATATATATATATATATATATATATATATATATATACATATATATATATATATATATATATATATATATATATATACATATATATGTACACATATATATTTGCTTTATATATATAATATATATATATATATATATATATATATATATATATATATAATATATATATATATATTATATATATATATATATATATATAATATATATATATATATATATATATATATTCCTTCTTCCACGAGACCGGATTCTTACTCTAACGGTTCCAGGATGATGACACGACGATCGAGAGTGACTTTTGTGTCGTTGCAGGAAGTATTTCCGTTGCTTGACCTAGCTCGGAAATGAAATGATGCAGCCTCCTCTAGCAATAGACACGGTAAGAATGAGCTTTCCCGCCAAGCGAGGTGGCCCACCTTGAGCTGGCACCTACAGCTCCTTCCACCAATAACAAACAAGCATCTACGGAAGCCTGGTGCGTCGACTAATCACGTTCTCACAAGACGACGCTCTCCCTCACGGCACGACGGGCCAAGGGTGGGGCATCGGCCTACAACCGTTAACCCCAACCCCCCTCTCCTCTTGAACTTGTACAAAATTCACCTGAAATCAACTCCTTGCTATAACTTTCTATACAGACTTGCTACAGCGATCACAAGCTTTAATGAATAGCTCGTGTCCCAGGCTGTCCGCCGACACCTAGCATGACTGTGATAGAGTTGTATTTCTAAAACTTGTGCTCCTGTGCACAACCTCCTGTGCACACCTCCTACTGTGCACACATACTCCTGTGCACACATTTCAGTGCACAAGGGAGCTGGAAAAATCCATCTCCTGACACTGTACGGGTGGTCAATGGGAGGCTTCTATTGAAAGAAGTTGTGTAAACCACATCCATCCACAGCTATATGGCAAGATTTGACCATGAACTCGAACGTCAGGACAGATAAATTATAACGTAACAGATACAACAGGGCAAGTAGGCGGGGCACAAAGAGCTAGAGCTCACTTTCCCGTTGACATTGTTAGGTAATCACCACCAAGACAGACCCTCACACCACCACAAATCCATGGTTCCCACCTGCATCATTACATAACAACCTCAGTTGGGCCTGATCCGCCAACCGAGATTCGTGTCTGAATTAAGGCAAGAAAAAGGCTACAACCAGTGAGGCGAAAACAAGATCCTTTGCTAAAGAAATGTGAAATTGGATTCAGGGTTTATGGCAGATACACAGAAATTGGAAGAGTTCATTGCGTGTGCCCCAACATCGACCTTCCAATGTTGTAGGAGAAATGGGAGGAAGGATTTTACGGACAGACAGAAGGAGGCAGGGAATGAAGGAAGGTGGGAGGCAGGGACTGAAGGAAGGTGGGAGGCAGGGAATGAAGGAAGGTGGGAGGCAGGGAATGAAAGAAAGTGTGAGGAAGGGAATGAAGGAAGGTTGGAGGAAGGTGGGAGGCAGGGAATGAAGGAAGGTGGGAGGCAGGGAATGAAGGAAGGTGGGAGGCAGGGACTGAAGGAAGGTGGGAGGCAGGGAATAAAGGAAGGTGGGAGGCAGGGAATGAAGGAAGGTGGGAGGCAGGGACTGAAGGAAGGTGGGAGGCAGGGAATGAAGGAAGGTAGGAGGCAGGGAATGAAGGAAGGTAGGAGGCAGGGAATGAAGGAAGGTAGGAGGCAGGGAATGAAGGAAGGTGGGAGGCAGGGAATGAAAGAAAGTGTGAGGAAGGGAATGAGGAAGGTTGGAGGAAGGTGGGAGGCAGGGAATGAAGGAAGGTGGGAGGCAGGGAATGAAGGAAGGTAGGAGGCAGGGACTGAAGGAAGGTGGGAGGCAGGGAATGAAGGAAGGTGGGAGGCAGGGAATGAAGGAAGGTGGGAGGCAGGAATGAAAGAAAGTGTGAGGAAGGGAATGAAGGAAGGTTGGAGGAAGGTGGGAGGCAGGGAATGAAGGAAGGTGAGAGGCAGGGAATGAAGGAAGGTGGGAGGCAGGGAATGAAAGAAGTGTGAGGAAGGGAAATGAAGGAAGGTTGGAGGAAGGTAGGAGGCAGGGAATGAAGGAAGGTGAGAGGCAGGGAATGAAGGAAGGTGGGAGGAAAGAATGAAGGAAGGTTGGAAGAAGGGAATGAAGGAAGGGAATGAAGGAAGGTTGGAAGAAGGGAATGAAGGAAGGTTGGAGGAAGGTAATGAAGGAAGGTGTGAGGCAGGAATGAAGGAAGGTGGGAGTAAGGGAATGAAGGAAGGTGGTAGGCAGGGAATGAAGGAAGGTGTGAGGCAGGAAATGAAGGAAGGTGGGAGGCAGGGAATGAAGGAAGGTGTGAGGAAGGGAATGAAGGAAGGTTGGAGGAAGGTGGGAGGCAGGGAATGAAGGAAGGTGTGAGAAGGGAATGAAGGAAGGTTGGAGGAAGGTGGGAGGCAGGGAATGAAGGAAGGTTGGAAGAAGGGAATGAAGGAAGGTAATGAAGGAAGGTGTGAGGCAGGGAATGAAGGAAGGTAGGAGGANAGGGCGACCAGTCAGGGCTGGGACCATCGGTCAGGGCTGGGACGACCAGTCAGGGCTGGGACGACCAGTCAGGGCTGGGACGACCAGTCAAGGCTGGGACGACCAGTCAGGGCTGGGACTGTAATAATAGATGCCGCTGTCACCTATTCTTGTAATAACCGGGGCTCCTTGTTATTGTAATATATAAACACTCAGTCCGTCATGTGAGGACCTAAATAATTACTCACGTGGACCAAGCTCTGCGTAGACAACTTAAGAGGGTAGAGAGCGCGAGACAGCGAGAAGGAGAGAGAGCAAGAGATCAAGAGCGCAGGGGAGCGACAGCAAGAGACGGAGGGAAAGCATAGAGCCCAAGAAAGAGAGCGAATGCGAGTGAGAGAGAATGAGAGCGAACGAGAGAGAGTGAGAGAAATAAATATTATTGACCTGATTTAAAAAAAACGTAGGCGAGGAACTTAAACATGGTTTTTCTTATCCCAGACCTCATAGGAACTAGCACATGCCTCGCAAAATGGGAAACAAACCTATCTAAATACATACATATCAACGTCAAGAAATATTAAAATCAAATAATCAACCTTAATAATAACAGTTGCCAAAGGTAACACAAAATTCCGCTGACCATGGCGTCGAGCAATCCTCTCAGATGACTGAAATAAAAACCAGTACAAAAAATCTAACACAAATCATGATACAAATTTTAGACTGGAACCACATTTCCACTGGTTCCTCAGTTCACCAGAGTTTACACAAAATTTACATTCATAACTTATCTTCTTTTTGTCATGGTGAACATAAAGTTTCCTAACCGCAAAAATAAAATACATATATAAAATATAACTAGAATATAGTCTTTATCGCCCACCATTGCCGAAGACTTGATGTTTGTTGACTCGCCCATTGCTGTATTCCCGCTGTAGTTCTGCAACGACGCGTAGAGTTTTTCACCAACGATGTTCTCAGATTGTATTTGTTGACGTGAGACGAGATCCACTTCCCTCCTTACTATAGTCTTCCACTGATCTCGTCCACACTCCGCAGTAAATCCGTGCTGCTGTTCCATCCTTCCGAGTCGTCGACCAGGTGATGACATCGGCATTGACTGCGATGATTGACTAGCTGTCCGGTCACAGGAGGAGCTCTGGTGTACACCGTGCCTGCTGTCCGGTCACCGGGGGAGCTCTGGTGTACACCGTGCCTGCTGTCCGGTCACCGGGGGAGCTCTGGTGTACACCGTGCCTGCTGTCCGGTCACAGGGGGAGCTCTGGTGTACACCCTGCCTGCTGTCCGGTCACTGGGGGAGCTCTGGTGTACACCGTGCCTGCTGTCCGGTCACCGGGGGAGCTCTGGTGTACACCGTGCCTGCTGTCCGGTCACCGGGGGAGCTCTGGTGTGCACCGTGCCTGCTGTCCGGTCACTGGGGGAGCTCTGGTGTACACCGTGCCTGCTGTCCGGTCACCGGGGGAGCTCTGGTGTACACCGTGCCTGCTGTCCGGTCACTGGGGGAGCTCTGGTGTACACCGTGCCTGCTGTCCGGTCACCTGGTGTACACCGTGCCTGCTGTCCGGTCACCGGGGGAGTTCTGGTGTACACCGTGCCTGCTGTCCGATCACAGGGGGAGCTCTGGTGTACACACTACCAGAGTTATATCATCTTGTAAGATGGTGTTGCCTGCTGTACGTCTGTTGGCGATGTTCTGTCATAAATATGGTCTTCCTGAGAGTACTGAGACGTTGACACTAGACTTTGTCTTGGTTGATGAGTGAATAGCTCCAGTTCTTTGAGGCAGGGGTGGGTGTAGCGGTAGAATCCTTGGATCTCGGCTCCAGCTCTCGGGTCCAATCCACTTAAAGGTGTTTCTTCAGCTACATCGTATTTGGCGTTAACGACTTTCCCGTTATCCCGTCATGCACATGATTGTAGGCCCAAGATGCAAATTGTGAATCAGCGTTTGGCGTGTCCTGCACACTCTAGAGGGAACGTTGGCGTGTCCACCACACTCTAGAGGGAACGTTGGCGTGTCCACCACACTCTAGAGGGAACGATAGACTGTCCTGCACTCTCTAGAGGGAACGTTGGCGTGTCCTGCACACTAGAGGGAACGTTGGCGTGCCCTGCGCACTCTTGTGGGAACAATGCCGTGTTCTGCACACTATAGAGGGAACGTTGGCGTGTTCTGCACACTCTAGAGGGAACGTTGGCGTGCCCTGCACACTCTAGAGGGAACGTTGGCGTGTCCTGCACACTCTAGAGGGAACGTTGGCGTGTCCTGCACACTCTAGAGGGAACATTGGCGTGTCCTGCACACTCTAGAGGGAACGTTATAGTGTCCTGCACACTCTAGAGGGAACGTTGGAGTGTCCTGCACACTCTAGAGGGAACATTGGCGTGTCCTGCACACTCTAGAGGGAACGTTATAGTGTCCTGCACACTCTAGAGGGAACATTGGCGTGTCCTGCACACTCTAGAGGGAACGTTATAGTGTCCTGCACACTCTACAGGGAACGTTGGAGTGTCCTGCACATTCTAGAGGAAAGATGCGGTTTGTATGTAGCCACCAAGTTTCACATCTTGTTGCACGACGCATCGAGTGGGCAAGATCTTGTGTAGTCTCGCAACCCTTGCCTAATCCACTCCGCGGCTCTTGACTGTTTACTTTCGGTCACCAGTGTTCTTAATAGCAAGGCAGGTTATTAATGTCTCGTCTGATATGTTGAATCAGTCCTCCTGATGACAGCCGGCGTTGGCAACTCCATAACCTCATTATATGATGAGGTGTCGGCCGTGACTTTGACTTGTTGCCTCCCCCCCCCTCCACCAAGGCAGGTATCACTAAAAAGGGGGAGGGGGGGAAGGATTGTAGCGTATCCCCCTCCTGTCCCTCGGGAACTAAACCTGGTTCTCGCCAGAAAATAGCAGTGACATGCTACGCTGGCCTCAGATGTCGAGAGGAAAGGTGGCCGACAGTGTGCTAATGTGAGCAGACCTGGGAAAACAAACATTCATAACTCATGTCTGGTGGAGACCTGGATCTGCCCTGGAAGTTTCAAGAAGGATAACTCCCCCAGGGTAGATAAAGGTACGTCACTCTTGACCAAGCACACACATTACAATTCTTTGCTTCTACCTATTAATTCAGATCTCAGATTAGATCACTTGCCACTAACTTTAACTGCTCGTCTACCAGCAAGTGCAAAACTGGTTGTAAACCAATTGATGGGTTGCATTCCAGGGAAACTATTAGACATGAAAGACAGGGCTTTGTGCTATGGGAAGTTAAACCTCTAAGGCTTAAGTCTGATGCTATCTACTCCTATAAAGATCTATGAAAATATGAAGAAAGAAAAACTGCCCAATTATGTTCAACTATGAATAGATCTAAATCTATTTGCTCTAAATGAATAGAGCAAAATCTAACCTAGTGAGCAACCCCAAAATCCACTACGAACACCAAATGGTCAAGGTTACCTTACCTTGAGGTGCTTCCGGGGCTTTGCGTCCCCGCGGCCCGGTCGTCGACCTGGCCTCCTGGTTGCTGGACTGATCAACCAGGCTGTTGAACGCGGCTGCTCGCAGCCTGACATATGAGTCACAGCCTGGTTGATCAGGTATCCTTGGGAGGTGCTATACGGTATATAAGGTATACCCGAGAATTAAAATTCTCTATCAGAATGAGAAACTAATTAACCACGACAGTCACCGCGTCATCGATGGCTCCCATGGGTGCTGCTCTGATATGAAGAGATAACAACAATAGTGTACACGCCCCATGTGAGTTTTTTTTAACTCAGATCTCGTGATCATAAGGTGACAAGGCCTAGTTACTTGGCTACTAATTAAGGATGGCAGAAGGTTATCTTTCTCCTCTGATTGAGCATCAGAAATAATAATTCTCTCAACTATCTTGGACACTGGGATTACTGAAGGTAATTCCAGTTCTTCTCTTGCCACATAAAGTTCTGTTTATTTATGTGGATGGTTCTTTCAGCCTGGTCTTCTGATATCCCATTGATTATGAAATTTACTAGGCCTAGTTTCTTAATGACTCTATAAGGGCCTCGCCATCTTGCTGCTAACTTCCCACTCTGATTGGCGGGCGGTGGTTCATTCAACCGCATCACTAGGCTTCCCTCCTTCACTCTTAATGGTTGTACCTGCTTATCATAATAATGGGCGTACCGTGTCCTTGTGTTATTTGATGCTTGATCTGCTATTCTTCATCTTGCTGAGGATTTCTGAAGGATAATCCTCTCCATACGTAATGGTATACCTTTTAAGCAGACCTGACACAATGTTACACGAGTGTCCAGCAAACAGCAAGACACTATTTAGTGTTGAGTATTTACTGACTGGTGCACTGCGATATTTATTGCAAATTTAACAAAGAAAAACTGTTCATTCCAAGTGGCCGGATCATTCTCTGCTAAATGGCAAGCATGTCCTTCACCGTTCTATTGATCTGTTCCACCATGCTGTTCGGTTGGGGATGGTATGCTGTTGTTAGCGCTGTTGTTGTTTCTAAGAGTTTACAAACTTCCTGAAATAATGTACTAATAAACTCCTGTCCCCTGTCAGATACTAGAACCTTAGGTGGTCCGAATATAGTAACAAACCTAGCTAGAAATGCATCTGCCACAATCTAGGGGTCTTTCCTAAGAAGGGATTACCAGAGTGGTATACCTGGACTGATGGCCCACTAGAACTAGTGCATATCTATATCTTGAGTTATACTAGTATTGTAGAGCACGCTAGTGGGGACTAGTGTGTCAGTAGACTTAACATCTGGGGACGCCTGGCGTTTAAGGTCAGGTTATGGGGTACTAACAAAAGTTTTGAGTTGTGGATCCGAAGAGAAGCGAGGGAAGCAATTCTGGGTCACGTGATGTCGCTGTTGTTTTAAGGCATAAGAGTAACCATTAATCAAGTTCATACTGGAATAAATTACAGTTAACTCGATAGAAAGTATAAACAGTTTTCCATCAGTGAAATATTGTTAATTAAATAGTGACCATTGTTCATTTGGTAGCGTGAATAAGTGAATGGTATCGCGGTGAAGGTAACATCAATTATTAACTGTTAAAAGAGAAAGCACAATTTGAGCTATTTCATTCATTTATTCTCGTTTAGACGTTCAGATTAAATTACCATCTCTGTCAAGTTTGGGGCTAATTAAAAATTTTGTGAATTTTCTTCTTTTCAGTTGTTTGATGAGTTATTCCAGAGATATTTTAATTTCGTTCAACATTCTTGGGTCAAGGCTTCAACTGTGTATTAGTCATTCAGACGCATGTCATAACCATCAGGAGTTCAGAAAGAGCATTGAGGAGTCGGGGAGTGCATAGCCAACGGTGTCCTCCTGCAACACGGGTTTGAGGTCTTAGGTGAAGAATTAGACATGTTAATGTCTAATTCCTCGTTTAAGGAAACTGAATTTCGAAATGGGTCGACTGGAACGACCAGTCAGGTCTGAGACGACCAGGCAGGACTGGGGCGACCAGTCAGAACTGTCTCTGAGTGCCTGCGATCAGACCATTGTGTTGACCCACCGATGGTCGTCATGTGCCCTCTGATTGGCAAATGGTGTTCAAGGATCCCAGTGTCAGACAATGATTTATGTACAGTTTACAGTCTTCTTCCCTAATCAAGGTTAAGTGCCGGTGCATGCCGCCTGCAGCAGGATGGGTGACCCTACTGGTGTAATACATGCACATTGCAGCTTGCTAATACTTGATGGAACACCGAGATATGTGGAGTGCTATGGTTAGCATATGAGCTCACTAGGAGGAGTGTGCTCTCCCAGACCACCCACACGACACGTTGGAGACTGTTTCCTCCCAGTCCACCCACACGACGCGTGGGAGACTGCTTCCTCCCAGCTCACCCACACGACGCGTGGGAGACTGCTTCCTCCCAGCCCACCCACACGACGCGTGGGAGACTGCTTCCTCCCAGTCCACTCACACGACGCGTGGGAGACTGCTTCCTCCCAGCCCACCCACACGACGCGTGGGAGACTGCCCCCTCCCAGCCCACCCACACGACGCGTGGGAGACTGCTTCCTCCCAGCCCACCCACACGACACGTGGGAGACTGCCGCCTCCCAGCCCACCCACACGACACGTGGGAGTCTGCCGCCTCCCAGCCCACCCACACGACACGTGGGAGACTGCCGCCTCCCAGCCCACCCACACTCCTGCTGACACTCCTACATTTAATTCTTGTCTGGACTCCCTCTGCTGGAGTAGCGACAGAGGAAATACATTAATTATTTGTTTCCTTTCGAGACATGAAGTCAGAGAAAGCCATCAGAGCTGAGCAGGAAGGATGGGTGTACAGGAGGCGAGTGGGTGGATGGGTGTACAGGAGGCCAGTGAGTGGATGGGTGTACAGGAGGCGAGTGGGTGGATGGGTGTACAGGAGGCCAGTGAGTGGATGGGTGTACAGGAGGCCAGTGAGTGGATGGGTGTACAGGAGGCCAGTGAGTGGATGGGTGTACAGGAGGCCAGTGGGTGGATGGGTGTACAGGAGGCCAGTGGGTGGATGGGTGTACAGGAGGCCAGTGGGTGGATGGGTGTACAGGAGGCTAGTGGGTGGATGGGTGTACAGGAGGCCAGTGGGTGGATGGGTGTACAGGAGGCCAGTGGGTGGATGGGTGTACAGGAGGCCAGTGGGTGGATGGGTGTACAGGAGGTGAGTGGGTGGACGGGTGTACAGGAGGCCAGTGGGTGGACGGGTGTACAGGAGGCCAGTGGGTGGATGGGTGTACAGGAGGTGAGTGGGTGGATGGGTGTACAGGAGGCCAGTGGGTGGATGGGTGTACAGGAGGTGAGTGGGTGGATGGGTGTACAGGTGGCCAGTGGGTGGATGGGTGTACAGGATGCCAGTGGGTGGATGGGTGTACAGGAGGCTAGTGGGTGGATGGGTGTACAGGAGGCCAGTGGGTGGATGGGTGTACAGGAGGCTAGTGGGTGGATGGGTGTACAGGAGGCTAGTGGGTGGATGGGTGTACAGGAGGCCAGTGGGTGGATGGGTGTACAGGAGGCCAGTGGGTGGATGGGTGTACAGGAGGCTAGTGGGTGGATGGGTGTACAGGAGGCTAGTGGGTGGATGGGTGTACAGGAAGCCAGTGGGTGGATGGGTGTACAGGAGGCCAGTGGGTGGATGGAGGTACAGGAGGCCAGTGGGTGGATGGAGGTACAGGAGGCCAGTGGGTGGATGGGTGTACAGGAGGCTAGTGGGTGGATGGGTGTACAGGAAACCAGTGGGTGGATGGAGGTACAGGAGGTCAGTGGGTGGATGGAGGTACAGGAGGCCAGTGGGTGGATGGGTGTACAGGAGGCCAGTGGGTGGATGGGTGTACAGGAAGCCAGTGGGTGGATGGAGGTACAGGAGGCCAGTGGGTGGATGGGTGTACAGGAGGCCAGTGGGTGGAAAGGTGTACAGGAGGCCAGTGGGTGGATGGGTGTACAGGAGGCCAGTGGGTGGATGGAGGTACAGGAGGCCAGTGGGTGGATGGGTGTACAGGATGCCAGTGGGTGGATGGGTGTACAGGAGGCCAGTGGGTGGATAGGTGTACAGGAGGCCAGTGGGTGGATGGGTGTACAGGAGGCCAGTGGGTGGATGGAGGTACAGGAGGCCAGTGGGTGGATGGGTGTACAGGAGGCCAGTGGGTGGATGGGTGTACAGGAGGCCAGTGGGTGGATGGGTGTACAGGAGGCCAGTGGGTGGATGGAGGTACAGGAGGCCAGTGGGAGGATGGGTGTACAGGAGGCCAGTGGGTGGATGGGTGTACAGGAGGCCAGTGGGTGGATGGAGGTACAGGAGGCCAGTGGGTGGATGGGTGTACAGGAGGCCAGTGGGTGGATGAAGGTACAGGAGGCCAGTGGGTGGATGGGTGTCCAGGAGGCCAGTGGGTGGATGGGTGTACAGGAGGCCAGTAGGTGGATGGCTGTACAGGAGGCCAGTGGGTGGATGGTTGTACAGGAGGCCAGTGAGTGGATGGGTGTACAGGAGGCAAGTGGGTGGATGGGTGTACAGTAGGCCAGTTGGTGGATGGGTGTACAGCAGGCCAGTGGGTGGATGGGTGTACAGGAGGCCAGTGGGTGGATGGGTGTACTGCAGGCCAGTGAGTGGATGGGTGTACAGCAGGCCAGTGGGTGGATGGGTGTACAGCAGGCCAGTGGGTGGATGGAGGTACCGGAGATGAGTGGGGTGGATGGAGAGAAGATTTTTTTTTACATCGAATTAGACTTGGATACCCCATGTGCATGGGAAATAGGCTTACAGGGTCTAGAAGGTGAGAGGAAATGTCAGCACTGTGGAGAAATGCCCGACAGACCACTGGAACATTATCTAACACGGTGCCCTAAAGGACCTCTGTTTGGCATGTGACCTAAGGGGTCCCTTTTGGTCATGTGACTAAAGGGGTCCCTTTTTATAATGTGACTTAAGGGGTCCCTTTTGGTCATGTGACCTAAGGGGTCCCTTTTTATTTCATAACACTGTAGATAATTGTAGATTTTTTTTTATTTAAGAAGGTTTAATTTATATTGAACAACTGTGAGAGAAAGAACCCATTTTGAAAGAGCCAATTTATATAGACTTGATCTGAACATTACTAACTCGGAACATTAAATTCATAAATTAGTTTCGAGAAATCAGAACTATTTTCGTCCACATATCTGGCAACGACTATAATATTTAGTGTGATACTGGCATACTATATTTTAAGCCACAGATCATGTTAAGGACAAACTGCAGAAGTAAATATTATCCCATCGTTTCCAAATATGAACAAGTCTGAGGGCCTGTCCGCCATGCACAAAACGGTTGCTATTAAGATGAGAAGTGTGCGGGGAGGATGTATAGGTTAAGGTTATCCTGGCCAGCAATATTCGTCCCCTTATTACCTCTAATATTCAGCTGTGAGGTCCCTGTCGAGGGTGACATTCAAAACGATTATCCCTCCCCTCTCGTGCCTGAGTTATTTAAAATACACACGTTTGACTGTCGTTTATACCCTCTACTACAGGGATGTAGTAGAGGGTACCCCTCCCTCACTCCCATTACCTGTCTTCCGCCCCGTCTGGCCCCCTCATCCCTGCTCCCCGTCTCTCTCATTGTTCCCTCTTATCCCCCTTCTCCTCTCCCTCCCCCTCACCCCGATATTTCTTTCCTCCCCTCTCTCTCTCCCTTCTTTCTCCTTTCCCTCGTCTTATTTCCCCTTCTCACCTCCTTATCCGTTCATTTTCTCCTCCCTTTCCATCGTTTTCTCTCAGTCACATCTTCCACTCCTCTTCCCCCCTGTCTTCAAACTTCCTCTCTCCTCCTTCTTCCCTTCTACTCCCCATTTCCTCCAATTTCCACATTTATCCCTATTCCCTGCCCACTTTTCTTTCGCCCACTTCATGTCCCTCTCCCATCATTATAATTTTGTCTCGCCGCTTCCGTCATCATCTCCCCATTCCCCCCCCTTCATCTTACATCTTCACTATATACTATTTTCACTGTCTGTCTTCATCACCATAACCATCTTCACTACTCCATATTTTCTTCTTCACCGTAACTGCCTTCATTGGTCGCTACTTTCATAATTTATTCAGTTCTTCTTTTACAGTAAATCATGAACATGTGCCGTAAACTCTATGGAAAACGCATGACCAGCCTATGCTTGATCACGACCAGCCTATGTCCATCCCGTATCTCAGGCCATTCTCCCTGCAAAGTTTGGTGAGGCTAGCCCCCAAGCGTCTTGCTTCCAATGCTGGACAGGAAGACAGACAGACATTATCTAGTACAGACTAGGGAAGTACTGGGTGGTGCCTGGTATAGATTGTTTCTTCCCCTTCCCCATTTTCCACCTTTTCTCTTCCCCTCCTATCTTCTCTCTCCAATTTACTCCACTGCCAACTTTTCCCTTCAACTCTTCCATCCCATTTGTTCCTTCTCCTCTCTCTTCTGCTCATCCTCATCTCCCAATCCTCCTTCTTTCATTTCTCTTCCCTCTTCTGCCATATCTTGCCCATCTAGCCTTCAGTCTCGAACAGGTATACATATATCCTTTTATATCTCTGCCCTCGTTAACTACTCTGACACTGAAAAAGTTCCTTCTAACGTCCCTGTGGCACATGTGGGTACTCAGTTTCCACCTGTGTCCCCTTGTTTGCGTACCACCAGTGTTGAATAGTTTATCCTTGTTTACCCGGTCGATTCCCCTGAGGATTTTGTTGGTTGTGAGAAGGAGTAAGGAGAAGTCTCTCCTTACTCTTCTGTCTTCCAGTGTCGTAAGGTGCATTTCCCGCAGCCTTTCCTCGTAACTCATGCCTCTTAGTTCTGGGACTAGTCTAGTGGCATACCTTTGGACTCTTTCCAGCTTCGTCTTGTGCTTGACTAGGTACGGGCTCCATGCTGGGGCCGCATACTCCAGGATTGGTCT
>WNGS01165339.1:4330672-4348713 GCA_020271785.1 Procambarus virginalis
ATTCAAAGAAAAGGGGATTGAGGAGGTCATACCAAATACGGAGAGAGTGGGAGTCACGGCGGCTCGAATTGGGTGTGTGTGCATGTGACAACGAGGCCAGTGTTGGAGCCGCACCCCTAAATGTGTGACGCTGAATCCCTCTCCAATAGCAGGAATCATACTAGCCTCTAGGCTAGTCCCAGAACTAAGAGGCATGAGCTACGAGGAAAGGCTGCGTGAGATGCACCTCACGACACTGGAAGACAGAAGAGGAAGGGGAAAACATGATCAGTACCTACAAAATTCTCAGAGGAATTGACAGGATAGATAAGGATAAACTTTTTAACACGGGGGGGGGGGGTACGCGAACAAGGGGACACAGGTGGAGACTGAGTACCAAACTGAGCCACAGGAACATTAGCAAGAACTTTTTCAGTGTCAGAGTAGTTAACAGGTGGAATGCATTAGGCAGAGATGTGGTGGAGGCAGACTCCATGCACAGTTTTAAATGTAGATATGAAAGAGCCCAGTAGGCTCAGGAATCTGTACACCAGTTGATTGATGGTTGAGAGGCGGGACCTGGGTCATTATCCGCACGGCTTGATAATGATGCAGGACTGGCCGAAACGTCGTTTCTTCACTATCTGATGTGGTTTGGTCATTATCTAGCTATTAATTTATACTTCAGGTAGGAACTAGTTATATGTTTCTGGGTTTTATTAGGGTAGGAGCTAGGCAGCACTCAGTGTGTGGGTCACTGTGGTATAGTCTCGTCGTATCCCTGTATGCTTGAAGCTGAATGCAGAATTCTACCCTCGAGTGATCCATGTAGGAGTAATTAGCCATTTATCTGCATGACTAGGGTAGGATGTTGCATATCCTTGCATGGTTGAGTTAGAATGTAACTATTTCTCTGTATATCCATAGCAGGATCTAATCATTTCCTTTAATAGTTGAATGCAGCCATTTCCGTGGAAGGCTAGTGTAGGATGTAGCCATTTCCCTCCATTGTTGAGTTAGGATGTAATTATTTTCCTGCGGGGTTGGTGTAGGATGTACAATTTTTTAAACACGATAAAAATCGTGCAAATCATGCCACCAGAAAAAATAATTATTACATCGATAACAACTATGATAATTTTATCACGATCAGATCTCTCGGTGGAGAATATAATCCAGCAACAGAGAGGAATATCAGCTTTATCAATATTATACTCGGTCAGATAAACAAATGTAATTATTCCTATTGCCACAATTTCACATCTAAATGACAAAGGTCAATATTGACACCTGTCATAATTATTAGTGAGGTTAAAAAGGCGATAATTTTTCATTAGAGCCGTTGACCTTGTTTGGTAAAATGTCGCCGGTTAATTACATTACAGAGATGCAAGGGTACTATTGCAGCCTGAGTCCACAGACGGTACCTGCTTTGTTTGCCTGTGTGGTTAATGTCTCCCTGTTTGCCTGTGTGGTTAATGTCGCCTCTTTGGTCCCGCCTCTCAACTGTCAATCAACAGGTGTACAGATTCCGGAGCCATCTGGGCTGTATCATATCTACATTTGAAATTGTGTATGAAGTCTGCCTCTAACACATCACTGCCTAATGCAATATCTCGGAGTGTGGATAGATTCTAAAATGAAATTCACCAAGCCAATTCAATATCTGAAGGAGAAAGCAAAATCACGACTAAATATAATGAGAGCAATCACAGGGCCCCCGTCTAGGATCGGGAGACAAAATATTAAGAATGTTTTACATACATGTCGTTCGTTCCCTAGTTGATTATGCAGCGCCTGTCTTACTCACTCTTTCTCCTGGTCAGTGGGCAAACGTTTAGGTTATTCAAAACGATGCATTGCGAATCATAATAGGAGCTACCAGATGGACTAAAATACTGAACCTAAGACTAGAAACCAAGCTAACGTCGATTGAAATAAGGGTAAAAGGGATTGCTGCGTGCACGCTGACCAAGATGTTGACTAGACCCAGAATCAGTTCAATTAAAGATATAATCACTGAAGCACTAACTCTGGACAAAAGAGCCTCCAATAGCAACAGGTGGACCCATTGTGCGATAAACACCATCAATACATTCGATATAACAAACACAGTCACTGAGAAGGGTGTCGACGAAATACATGCAGACTTTGTTATACAAGCCCCATGGGAATCTCCGCCAGCAGACTTTAAGATTATGGTTCTTGAAGGAAAAAAAAACAGACAAATCCTCATCTGTTACGTAATATTGCACAGATGCATATAGAAGCAAACATGGCATCCGACAGCTTCACATACTTCACAGATGGATCAGTAGACCAGCAGGGACAAGAAATCGGAGCTGCAGTTAAAACTCTATAAATAGTTGGTAACTCTCAAATGGGTGTTCGACTTTACAAACAGAGATACTAGCCATTCAAAAGGCTTTGGAACATGCTCTTGCTGAACACCGACAACATGTTATCATACATACAGATCGAGAACCGCCATTGAAACCTTGCAACAAGAACACATATGTGATATGTGACGGGAAAATGAAGGAGTGTAGATGTTCGGCAGTCCTCCTAATGGCTGGTGTCAATGCCTATCACATTTACAACAAAAAAAAAGATAGACTGCTTGGCTGTTGTCTGTGGTAAAGTAAGGGAAGACACGTAAAACACATAGTATGAACAATGACACTTAAATTAAATTGAAAACAAATTATGAACAAAGAGAATCCCTTGACTATGTACAGTGCAAACAAACAAGTCAAAAAATATAACATAAAATTAAGAACAGGGATGACGTTACTCTGTGAATAAAATATAGACAAAATGAAATAAACAGGTGCTGAGAATAAGGCGCTAGCTGAGAACATCCACTAATAGACAGAGCATATATCAGTTAGTTGTTTTTAGCTTGAGAGCACAAGATATTCTAACTTCAATGACTGGTTCAAGCCCAGACATCGGCTAGGTAGAGGGCGCTGAGGTGCAGAAGTGCAGGTGTGCAGACGGCGGGTCACCAATCAGAAGGAGGCAGGCTGGAAATGGTAGTTTTGTAGTTGACGATGGTGGTGAGCCGGCATGGATGGAGTGTGGAGTGGGGGGAGTTAGGGTACGTTTTACCCCCTGGTCAAAACGTTTTGTGCTACTGGTATACGTATCTTGAAGGTAGCATCTTATTGTTGTATGTATATGAGTAACTTTATGTAGGGAAGAGCAGGCTCAATCTCTCTCGAAAGAGATTACCGTCACAGATAACATACATCTGATCACAAATGTCATATCATTAATGCAAACACTCAAACGACAAGGCCGTCGGGTACTTATCAACTGGGTGCCAAGTCATGTGGGAATAATAGGAAATGACATTGAAGACGAAGCTGCAAAACTTGAAACTAAGAGAAGAAATGTAGACATTTACATAACACAGAATCGCAGACTAAGATAGTAATTAGAAACAGAGCAATGCAAAAGATGTACAGTGACCACAACACAGCAGTTGCAACACCAGGATCTGCAGGTTGGTACAAGAATTCAACCAACTACAAACCACTTAGTTTGATGAAAGGGAGCAGTAGAGCAACAGAAGTACATTTACATCGCATCAGGCTTGGATACCTATGTGCATGGGAAATAGGCTTACAGGTTCCGAAAGATGAGAGGAAATGTCAGCACTGTGGAGAAATGCCCGACAGACCACTGGAATATTATCTAACACAGTGCACAGTTACAAACCCATTAAGATTTCAACCTAGATTCAACAGAGCAGAAGAAGTTGTTAAACACACATGGCAAAATCTTACAGAAGCGACCATACGAGTCATAAATTCTTATGCTCCGCCCAAGTAAAACGGAAACAAGCAACACTTAGAGGGCCAGCCAGAGGCTTAGGGCCCACGCAGGAATATCCCTCCAAAAAAAAAAAAACACTCTGACGATGAAAAAAGTCCTTTCTAACATCCTTGTGGCTCATTTGGGTACTTAGCTTCCACCTGTATCCCCTTGTGCGTGTACCTTCCGTGTTAAATAATCCATCCCTGTCTACCCAGTCAATTCCATGAGAATCTTTTGTGTGGTGAGCATGTCTTCCGAAGTTTTTCGGTCTTCCAGCGATGTGAGGTGCAGCTCCCTGAGACTTTCCTCGTAACTAATGCCTCTTAGTTCTGGGACTAGCCTAGAGGCATACCCCTGAACTTTTTCCAGTTTCGTCCTGTGCAAGGTACGGGCTCCATGCTGGGGTGCTGCATATTGATGATGACCAGACCACACACTAGAAGTTGAAGGGACGACGACGTTTCGGTCCGTCCTGGACCATTCTCAAGTCGCTTGCCTTGAGAATGGTCCATACTGCATACTCCAGGATTGGCCTTACATACGTGGTATACAAGGTTCTGAATGATTCCTTACAAAGGTTTCTGAAGGCATTTCTGAGGTTAGCCAGCCTCGCATACGCCGCTGATGTTATTCTTTTGATGTAGGCCTCAAGAGACAGGTTTGGCGTGATATTAACTCCTAGATCTTTCTCTCTGCCCGTTTCGTGAAGGACTTCATATTCTTCTGTATCCAGTGTCTGGCCTCCTATTTTCTCCCCCTAGCCCCTAGTTTCATTACCTTACATATACGTAGGTTGAACTTTAGTAGCCATTTGTTGGACCATTCAATCATTCAGTCTAGGTCATTTTGTAGCCTCCTACTATTATCCTCTGTTTTAATCCTCTTCATAATTTTTGCATCATCAGCAAACAATGAGAGGAACGAACCTATACCCTCTAGGAGATCATTTACATTTATAAGAAACAGTATAGGTCCAAGTACTTAACCCTGCGGGACTCCACTGGTGACGTCTCGCCAATGTGAGACCTCACCCCTCACAGTGACTTGCTGTCTTCTGTTCCTTCTTTCTGTTTCTGTTTCTTCCCTTATCCAATGGAGTAACTTCCCTTTCACTCCTGCCTGCATCTTCAGTTTGTGCACTAGCCTCTGGTGTGGAACTGTGTCAAAGGCTTTCTGGCAATCCAAAAATATGCAGTCTGCTCAGCCTTCTCCTTCTTGCCTGATTCGTATTGCTTGCTCATAGAATTCAATCAATCCTGTGAGGTATGATCCGCCATCCTTGAATCCTTGCTCATGTTTTGATACAAGGTTCTTCCGCTCCAGATGTTCCACTAGTTTTTGCATACAATCTTTTCTATAACTTTTTATGGTACTCAAGTTAGTGACTGCTACGGTATCGACACAGTCACCGGAGAATGGAGTGGCGACTTCTGCGCCATCTACCTATAACAATATTCTACCTTTATGAGCGTCATAAACGCGCAGGCCCAACACAGGTGTCTGCGGATGTATTCTCTGAGTTACTATATCTCAATTAATATAATGAGGCTTTATGTATTAGTTATTCATGATGAATGTGTTTCATTGGCCAGAAAAGATAAGCGCTCTGATGGACTGGCACTACGATCCTGACTTCAGTGACTGAGCCCGCTTAACTCTCTTTTCTGTGACTTTATCCATTTGAATCTGCTCATAGAGTCCGTTTGAAGTTTCCGAGTCATTTGATCGAGCAGGGACACTCTCAGAAGGTATTAGTAGAGGCTGGATTAGCAAGCTGGCAGGCTACAGTGTGAGCCGGCTAAGTAAAGAGAACAGCCGTGGAGCTAATGGACTAGTTACAAAGGACGGTGGTTGCTGCGGGACACTCGCTCCTCACGCTGGCCGTCTTTGGTTATGGAAACTAACATCGCTTGTCGTCTATTGAGCAGCGAATGAGGGTGTTGAGCACACCTGTAGCAGTGTTCATGTTAATCAGACAACACGATCATCATATTTGTTCGTACCCATTACTAAGTCATCTCAAGTGGTTTCTTACGAGCTTTCGTAACTGGGTTCTTTTAACTCTATGATCCTACGCAAGATCATCGGTCCCTAACCTTGGCGGAAATAAAGTATAATGTTTAAAGATATGACATTAAATAGCAATTAAAAATAACCGTTCTTATTAACTATCACCACTACTATTTACAATTCACAATGAGATATCATCCAGAGTATCACTAGCCCTCACGCTAGCTAGCTTCAAAGTTGACGGACACTATATTCCTCTGGCGAGGCCTTCAACGCGACACTAGCCCACAAGCTAGCTGCAGTTATAGAGACGTTTTCAAGCGTCCCACTCTTCCTAGTGCATTCGCTAGTACGCTCAACCAGTGAAGTCCACAGCGCTCAACTAGCTCCACTGGCTTGTACCTTCTTAGAGTGAAGTCGACAGCGCTCAACTAGCCCCACTGGCTTGTACCTTCTTAGAGTGAAGTTCACGGCGATCAACTTGCCCCACTGGCTAAAACCTTCTTAGAGTGAAGTCGACAGCGCTCAACTTGCCCACTGGCTTGTACCTTCTTAGAGTGAAGTTCACGGTGCTCAACTAGTCTCTGACTAGCTCGTCTCAAGATTGACCAAAGTACTTCATCACTCTCTCTACTTCACTCGCGTCAGTCACCATTCACCAGCACCATGCTGGTCACCTCCCAGAACAGTAGACTATAAGATGGAAAACTGATATTAATTGGAGGGTGAACTTTTTAACTCGGCACCTGGATCATAGAGAGTGCCGAGCTCCGTCACAGGGTTATAGGGCCTAACAAGATAAAAATATAGCTGAAGAGTTACAAAAGGTGTTTTATTGCTAACGCTTCTTTAAATAAATCCCAGTGTCCTATTTACCTTATTTCGAACATATATTTATACATTTTTTGTTTTTAAATTCCTAATTATCGTGACCCCGAATCGTTTACGCTTCCCTAACAAACTTTTATTGTCTGTTGTCCCTTATTAGCTATAAAATGTAGCATGAACTATCAAGGTCTTGAATCTTTGCAAGTAGTCCAGAGTACCACACCTTCAGAGCACAGACTACCAGTGTCCGATGCAACAGTACAGCTGATCTTGAATCCATCCACTGACGGACGTTACATGTCGGAGAGGTTAAACGAGGACCGCCATCCTGAAATTAAAATACTCGACCGCTCAATAGCTCAATAACGGAAGAAAAATGCTGTAATATTTGTAATATTAAAAACTTATTGAAAAACTGAAAAACTTTGCCAATAAATTAAAGCAGTGATTCTGAACTATAATTGCTGACAACTGAACACCTCGTGGTTTCGTAAATTGGAACCATATATACCTTCTTGCCCAGTTAAGTTCATACTCTTTGTGGTAGTCAGAGCAGCATGAGACGATGCTGGCATTGAGGTCCACATAAATGTGTATTAGTTTTGTTTGACTTTATTGCAGCTGCCTTCCGCATGCCTAATTATTTAAGTAGGTAGCAGGTAGACAATCTACCTTGTTTAGGTAGTGGCAGAGAGTCAGGGTCTTCCTGCCACTATATGGCGCTCACATTCAGGGCCATTCTGCTCTTACAAACCCCTCATCTTCCCTATATGACCATATCACAATCTTCCTGTTCCTAGATGACCTTCAACCTAAGTGCCTTTTGAAGCACACAAACCCCTTCATAACATCCCAATATCTAGAATTCTCTTCAAGAATCGAAACGAAGAGACATAAAATATGATATCACAACAATCAGTCTAATGATATAAAGAGATGTCAATTAATATACAATTAGTCTCCTTCTATAACTAGCTCCAGCAGAATGACTGAAAAAAAATCTTATTTTTATCTACTTGCTTCAATTAATTACTGTGCAATAAAAATTCTAACGTGTATTCAAAATTAAAACATTATTTTAATTCAGAGTTGCAGGGATAATTAATTGGGATTGTTTCGTGTGAACGTGGGAGTGCCAGCCACTGCGATTAATTATTATCCTCTCCTTCTTTCTCTTTTTCATTAAATTCTGGTTTACTTATACCTTACACGTGTCCGTCATTTTCTTTAATCCTCTCTAAAGATCATATTACTTTTTATAATACCGACCATTCAATTGGACTTGATAATAGAGCGATTGCTCTTGTTTTCGATCCTCTATGGCCAAGTAATTTGGTATGATTTCACTCCATCTTCATATGCAACTATATATCTGGTCCTCATATGCACATTCATATCCTGTTCTCATATCCCAGCTTTTCCTCTGTCCTCACACTCCAACTCTCAGTTGGTCCTCATACTCCAGCTCTCAGCCTGTCCGCATACCAAACTTCTCAGCCAGGTATTCATACCCCAGCTCTCAGCCTGGTCTCATACCCCAGCTCTCAGTCTTTCCTCATACCCCATCTCTCAGCCTGGTTTCATACCCCAGCTCTCAGCCTGTCCTCATACCCCAGCTCTAAGCCTGGTCTCATAACCCAGCTCTCATCCTGTCCTCATATTTCAGCTCTAAGCCTTTCCACATAGCCAAGCTCTCATCCTGGTTTCATACCCCAGCTTACAGCCTGTCCTCATACCCAACCTCTCAGCCTGTCCTCATACCCCAGCTCTAAGCCTGGTCTCATACCCCAGCTCTCATCCGGTCTTCATACCCCAGCTCTCAGCCTGTCCTCATAACCCAACTCTCAGCCTGTCCACATACCCAAGTTCTCATCCTGTATTCATACCCCAGCTCTCAGTCATGTCTCATACCCCAGCTCACAGCCTTTCCTCATACTCCAGCTCTCAGCCTGGTTTCATAACACAGCTCTCAGCCTGGTCTCATACCCCAGCTCTTAGCCTGTCTTCATACCCAAGCTCTCATCCGGTCCTCATACTCCAGCTCTAAGCCTGTCGTCATATCCCAGCTCTCAGCCTGGTCTCATACCCCAGCTCTCATCCTGGTTTCATTCCCAAGATTACAGCCTGTCCTCATACCCCAACTGTCAGCCTGTCCTCATACCCCAGCTCTCATCTAAGGAATTTTGATGTTTAATTATTTGAAAGGCGGGATTTAATTCCTTTAAAGTGCTTATTCAAGATATGGGGAATATTTAATCCAGTAGGATATTCGTAGGATCACAAGATTTTGAAACACTTCAAAGGCCTAGGACTCCCTAGGAAAAGTTACTTCCTAACTCCTAAATCATCCTATCCTATTCTTTGAGGCAAACGTAAATGGGAATTCTAATTTATACTATAAGAGAACCATGCACTTTACCGTATCCTGAGTCCCGAGCCTGATGGTCTGACTTTTCCCGTCACTTGCTGACCTCCTCCGAGTGTCACGTTGCAACCCGTCCTCGCAAATTCGTATAGTCAATATTGACTTATTAAATAAGTGCATAGGTGACATACTTAACATAATAGTTTCCCTTGAAAATCTTCATAGAAAACACCGACCTTACCTACCCTACTTAGTATGTTAAGATAAGCATCATATTGCTTCGTAATTACAATTATTACCTAACCTATACCTATAATAGGTTAAGTAACAATTGTAATTACGAAGCTATAAGATGCTTATTTTAATGTACTAAGTAGGTTAGGTAAGGTCGGTGTTTTCTATGAAGCTTTTCAAGGGAAACTATTATGTTTAGTATGTCACCTATGCACGTAACTAATAAGTCAATATTGACTATACGAATTTGCGAGGACGGGTTGCACCGCCGCCACACTGTCACCATCCCATTTGTCTTCCTCGCAAATAAGCCCCCTTCCCGTACCACACTATCCGACCCACCATAGGCCTGGGTAGACTTTACTACTCATAATACTGAACCCCTCAATCTATTATTTAGAAACTGCTCTGGAAAACAATGCTGGCCATTTACTTACACGATGAGACAGGTACGTATTCATCCCTAAATAAAATACATAATACATGATTAATGTATATACTATGAATTTTGGTGGTACCACTGGCCAGCGAGCCTGATTACCTTAGTTCAGTAACAAGACTAAATTAATATGCACTTGGGCCCAATAAAGCAATGAACCTTATACTCAAATGATGGATAAACTACATTGGCATAAATACCAAGGTAACTGATATACTTGATAGTAATGAAATATGAAATACAGATAGTAACATGATGTTTCTATAAATTAAGGAATAAGGGAGCCGGGGAGTAGTGGCATCTTAAACTGCGTGGTAGTCCAGCCTGACCTTAGAAAAATGTTGCCAACCGAAATATGGCGAGTGAACTAATAAACTAATTATTATGCCGGATGGTACAACCATGATTTTTCCCATGGTTGTATGGCCTTGACAGCAATGGTTGTCATGAGCATGGTTGTATCATGACAACAATGATTGTCATGGTTCAACCATGATTAAACAATAACTTCATCCAATCATATACATATCTCTATAGATCTCCAAGTACTCCATGTCAGTGCAAATTGTGGAACGATATTAAATAAACTACAAGTCTAATTGAAACACTAGTTTATCACATCCGTGCTAATTCCTTAGAGAGCACCCAGTGATCTTTGTGCTTCAAGTTAGGTCAAAAGTGACTCCTGACTCCAAAACTAGCGTGCGAGCGCTCATACGAGTATCTCACCATTTAATAAACCCAGCTTTTTAATACAATATAATTCATTATTCCTATGAACACCTAACTGTTAAAGGGTTGAGAAGTCTTCATGGACCACTGCAGGGGTTCGGAAACATCCATGGACCACTGCTGGGCTCAAAAAGTCTCCACGGACCATTGCAGGGGTTGAGAAGTGTTCATAGACCACTTCAGGGGTTGGGAAGTGTTCATAGACCACTTCAGGGGTTGGGAAGTGTTCATAGACCACTTCAGGGGTTGGGAAGTGTCCACGACCCCCCTCCAAGCATCACAAAGTGTTAAAGAACACTTTAACACTCAAGAACAGCATCGCGATGATGCTGAGAGCGAAAGGAGATGAACATCTCCGCGGCTCTGTAATTCACCGGGACTTAGTTTTATTGATCAAAAGGTTAATTTGTTCAGCGAAACTTTAATAGTCGTGTTATATATTTATTGATAACAAAATTATTTTAGTGAATGTAAAAAATGTAATCAGACAGATGTATGAGAAAACTATCTGTGAACATCAGCCTGATTTTATCAACAAATTTAAATATATATCAAGGATTTCTTTGTATTCAAAGACGAAGAAGTTAAGACATTTTATTGCTATTCATCAGAGAAGACAGTTGTGAGTGCTGTTGTTGAAGCATGAAAAGGAAAGGTTTGGAGGGACGGTTCGGGAGGAGGAAGAGAAGGAGGAGGAGCAGTGTTTCGTCACAGAGAAGTTGAGAAGAGAAGAATGCACGACTGAAGGCGAGTTGAAGAGCGGAAGATAGCGGGATTGAAAAGTTAGAGATAGAGCCAGAAGGGGTTAGGAGAGTTTTCAAGAGATTAAGTGAGGGAATATAGAAGTAGCTGGGACGACCACTGGTTGTGGGGGTTCCGGTGGGGTTGAGGGGAGGGATGCACCACCTTATACAGGGGGCCTTTGTGGCGGAGAATGTAGGATGGGGAACAGTGTCTTGAGAGATTTGGCGTGCAATAGTTGGTTCAGCAAATTGTAAAATATGCTGAAGTCTTTAGGGCAAAAGTACGAGCCATCCGCAACATTCCTTGTGCACAGAGAATGTCTAGATTTTTATGATCAAGGATTTATCGTGATGTTTCTGTTTTGGTACGGATCGAAATAATATAAGACACCGAGTCAAAAGGTGAAATGTTTTCGAAACCGAGCGAAATCTCACTTTCGCTCTTTCTCATTATCTCTCAAATAAACATGAATTCTCTCCTTTTAAGTGGGGCCACATAATATTTATGAGACGGGCTGAGCTAACACAACTCCTCCGCCACACGACCGTTCTTCAGCAACTCCCTATTAATGACCACAACACAGCCATTTTCCCCCCATCCCAACTTTTTTTAATTCGTCCTACATCCTCCTCCTCCAGCTATGAAAGGGACGCTAGAGCTTCGTTGACTGGTGGGGTCAACAGACCTTGACTGATAAGATAGCCCAAAGGTCCCTGGCATTAAAGATAGTTTTCTTTTTCTTATTATTTTTTCTATAGTATGTGGTGATAGTCCCTTGGCTGTGACGAGACTGGTTTCAGCGAGACTGGACGCAAGATGATATGAACCGACTTTCGTAATCTTCTAAGATGAGATCCCCTGCTTACTCTCCTGGCCAGATTAGTCCTGTTTAATCTCTCCCCCCCCCCTCCACCCCTCCCTCAACATTAATACTATAGTCTTCATTACGGGAAACTATATATATATATATATATATATATATATATATATATATATATATATATATATATATATATATATATATATATATATATATATATATATATATATATATATATATATGCCAAAGCACAGGAGGATGGCACTCGAGGCACAGTGAAGTTAACGACATCATCAAGAGGAGCCTCACCACAGCTGGATGCCCAGCTGAGAGAGAGCCTCGTTACCTAACGCCCCGTAACTCTGATGCTCTTATTGGTCGCCCGGATGGTATCACAGTGAACCCCTGGAAGAATGGCAAGCAGTTGGTATGGGACTACACGTGCGTATCAACCCTGGCAAACACCTACATTGACCTCAGTGTTGCACAACCAGGTGGGGCTGCCACCCACAGGGAAGCAGCCAAATCCCGTAAGTATAGAGAACTGGATCACCACTACAATTTTGTCCCCATTGCTTCTGAGACACTCGGCGCCTGGGGTAAAAGTGCTACCAGTTTTTTGAAGGAACTGGGTTCTAGGCTCATTGAAACAACAAGGGACCCTAGAGCTGCCAGCTTTCTTTTCCAGCGCCTCAGCGTGGCGATACAGAGGGGAAATGCTCACTGCATTTAGGGTTCCTGCCCGCCATCTGAGGAGCTGGAGGAACTCGACAACCTATGATAAATATCTTTGTAACCTATATGTAACTCCTTTTTTTGTAACACAGTTCAAATAAAGCAAATATATATGTGTACATACAAAAGAATGGGGGTGGTAGGAGAAGAAAATATTAGTGTTCAGTGAGAAACCACAAGGTCTCCTCTGAATACGTTTTATTTTCTTCTCCGAGGCTATGGGTCCCCACATTGGCACCAGAGGTGGTACCCTCACACCCTATATATATATATATATATATATATATATATATATATATATATATATATATATATATATATATATATATATATATAGATATATATATATATATACATATATATTTATATATATATATATATATATATATATTATATATATATCTATATATATATATATATATTTATATATATAAAACAAGCCTAACAAGGCTTGGCTTGTTAGGAGCTATCTAGAGGAAGTGTGATTGTGAAGCTGTTTAAAGGTGCAGTGACAGGAGCTATCTGCAGGAGGAGTTACAGTGGCGTTATCTGAAGGAGGAGTAACTGTAGACCTAACTGAAGGTAGAGTTATCTGAGGAAAGAGCCGGTAGAGCTATCTGTAGTTAGTGTGACGGTGGAGCTATCTGAAGGTGGTGTGGTGGTGGAGGAGGTGGGCCGGTAGAAATAGGTATATGAAGAACTTGAGCCGTTGGACGTATCTAGAGATACTGATGCGGTAAAGGTATAAATATTAATTAATTAACGTTGTTATCTAGAGTATCAACAAATACTGTTATCTTTGGGAATTAAAACGCTGGAGTTATCTTTAGAAGCTGAAGTACTGTAGTTGAGTCTGTGGAGCACTCTTCGCGTAGTGAATGTGTGGAACATTCCACAGATTCACTGTGGAGGAGGAGGAGGAGGAGGAGGAGGAGGAGGAGAAGGAGGAGCAGGAGGAGGAACAGGAGCTGGAGGAGGAATAGGAGGAGGAGGAGGAGCAGGAGGAGGAATAGAATGAGGAGGAGGAGCAGGAGCAGGAGGAGGAACAGGAGGAGGAGGAAGAGGAAGAGGAAGAGCAGGAGGAGGAGGAGAAAGAGGAGAAAGAGGAAGTTGAGGAGGAGAAGGAAGATGAGGAGGAGCAGGAGGAGGAGCAGGAAGTTGAGGAGGAGGAGGAGGAGGAGGAGGGATGATAGCCGGGTCGATGGCGTACCGCCGCCTACGCCTCTGCTTTAGAACAAACTTGCACTAGGCGTCTGGCGGGAGGCCGCGGGCCCTGGTTGATGCACGAGAGTCAGCAGTAACGGGCCGGAGCCCCGACACCCAGATTGGACACAGCCACACCGGGTTCACATCCCACTCTGGGTGCCGTCCCAGGCGCCAGCTCTGGCGCCTGGCTGACACATAGGGTCGTAGGGATCAATTATAAAATAGATATGTAAAACAGTTGGGTTCATAATTAATTATTAACTCGTACTTGAAAATAAAATGTTACAAGTCTATTTATTGCATATTTCTATATATTAATTACAGGTAATATAAAGATGATAAACCATTTTACCTAACATCTAGTTTAATGATTTTAAACACTCATTGTGTAGACTGGGAGAAGAAAATGTTGACTCCCTCTTTACCTCCTTGAAGGAGATTCCAGATATTAATATCTTCCCTTAATAAACAGCACTTACCTAATAAATAGTAAGGCAGAACATTAATACTGTACTCGAGTACTGCAACGTTAACCTTCAAGTGTTAAACGTTTCGACAGAAACGGTCAAACAATACTGAGAAGAGGGCGGGAGCGTTGGCAACTTTCATTACCGTCAACTGAGTTCCATCCCGCTACCAAAATTCTATATTGGTAGAATCAGACCATCACCAGAGAAATCTTAGACCAAGCATCAAGAAATATGGGCCAATAGGCCCTTTGCAGTTACTTCCATCCTTACCTTCAATTTACCCAATTCATGCCCAATTAATACCCATTGTTTCGTGTTCTGTCCTGTGTTGAAAGTTTTGTTCACCTCATTCAAAACTGTTGTAACAAATCACCTCACCCAAAATGCGGGTATAAAATGAAAGCTGTTTAAATCATAGAGTAGTAAGAAATCTGTTTAGTGTTTGCAGGTTATAGCTGTGTGTATGTAAACTAAAAGTCTTTGAAAATGTAATAAGTTATTACGAAACGCGTTCAAGTGTCGCGTCAGACTAGAAATAAAAAGGAATTTTGGAGAATTGATTTTTCAATTACCATCAACAGTGAAAAGAAACATAAGAAATATTAAGAAAATTCGTGTTAGAATTATTAATCTTACTTTTTCGGTCATATTTAATAATATATGTCTATAGGAAAGACATATATTCAAGACAAAACATAGTAATTTATACAGATTCAAACTTATTAGCTAAATAAATTTCGTGGCTCAGTGCCGGAGCTCGTTACATGACTCGAACCTTTTCCACCACCGGTCACTGGCGGTCATATGGTCCATTATCCGCCCCCCCCTCCCGTCCCTCACGGGACGGGTGTAGAGTCCATTAACCCCTGCGGGACGAATATATGGTACATTACCACCCCGCGGGACGGATATGGGGCCCATTACTGCCCATGGAACAGGAATGGTGTTCATAATAAGTAAACGATATCGAATCCGGGAGAGAATACCCCTGGAATGTTATGGTTTTCTGACCCCCGGAGAGAATACCCATCGGCCCAAGGGATCCTTAGGTTCTCAACCCCCTTTGCAAACCAACTGGGGAATACTCGAGAACAGTTGCAACCTGTTGGGCGTGATGCACTCCCGGATGTTGTTTGCTATAGGCAATCTACAGCAATGAAAAGGACGGCGTCAGATAAATACTGTAGCTGATGAGTGATGAATAGAGTGGCGATTGATGGTCGTGATAGCTGACGAGTTAATCAGGAGAGAGTGAAGATGTGTACAGCTCTGATGATAAAAGTCTCACTCAAAAGTAAATTAAAAGTTTCAATCTATACGTTGCAATTTCTGCAATGTGGCCTGATTGAAAGAGGAATTCTCATAGGAATTACGAGTGTACGAAACTAGCTCAAAGCTGTTTACATGGAGTGACGTGAACTCTTGAACGCTTGTACAGCTATTGTCTCCCTAGAAGACCCCCCCTTAATTGTCCCTGCCCTTCCCTACTTACACCACCCTTTTCCCTGCGCCCACACACCACACCCTTACCCTACCTCAACACCAACCATCACCCTGCCCCCAACAACACCCTTTACACCTCCAAACAACCTTCCACCAAGCTCACTATACCACCCTTCACCCTGACCAGCTCATCCCCCTACACAGCTCATCCCCCTACACAGCCTATCCACCCCTACTCAGCCCATCCCCCCCTACACAGCCCATCCACCCCTACACAGCCCATCCACCCCTACTCAGCCCATCTACCCCTACTCAGCCCATCCACCCCTACACAGTCCATCCACCCCTACACAGCCCATCCATCCCTACACAGCCCATCCACCCCTACTCAGTCCATCCACCCAGCACAGCCCATCCACCCCTACACAGACCATCCACCCTACACAGCCCATCCACCCCTACACAGCCCATGCACCCTTACACAGCCATCCACCCCTACACAGCCCATCAACAGTTATCTGCAAGTGACATCAGGCTATGTCATGATGTCTTGCATCTACTCATATCCTAGCTCACTGTATTTTTCTGTTATTCAATTCATCAGCCCGATCAAACCAAACCTAACCTACCCTATTATAAACAAACAAACAAATACGTTCTACAAACCCGTTGTTGATGTTGTTTTAGTGACCTCACAGAAGCAGCCTAGTATAGAGATAAGAGTATTAGCTGCCATTAGCAGATAGTCACCAACCCGACTGATCAACTATGTGTGACGTCATCAAATGACCAATGTGGCCTTTGGCATGTTACTTATCTGTGTAGTCTATTTAATGCTTTTATTAAACAAAATGGCTATACTAGCCATCCCCACCTAACCTAATCGAAGGTTTAGGAATATACATTATAGTCATCCACAACTGCAATCATTCATTATGCAGTAATAAATTCAAAACTACATAGCAACCCAAATATCGTACCGCAATTTGAGCAGCATCGGACGTCTGGCAGCATAGCAGGTAAGCTGAATATATGAATAAAGGTAACTGCAGATGGCCTATTAGCCCATACGAGGCAGCTCCTATATATATATATCCAGCCAATCTCATTCATATATATGTCCAACCTATGCAATAAACAATCTAGGAACTCCACTTCCAATATTAGTTTACAATAATAATTTATAATAAATAGCTCACATTCTAGTTTTATACACAACAGCAATTATGAAACCCTTCAGCTAGATATTGTACTATAATCCGCAAGTAGTTACCGTACATCTGGCATCTCAGCGGATTAGTAGCTGTGTTCATAGGATATTCAACTGTCCTGCTATCC
Source organism: Procambarus virginalis (assembly GCA_020271785.1). Lineage (NCBI taxonomy): Eukaryota > Metazoa > Arthropoda > Malacostraca > Decapoda > Cambaridae > Procambarus > Procambarus virginalis. The sequence goes on from WNGS01165339.1 coordinate 4,347,838, forward strand.
ATCAAATAGCTATCCAAATGTCGCACCTCAATTTATGCTATATGAAACCCTAAAATAATTTAAGAACAGGATTTCAGTAATCCCATTATAAAACACATGTACATTTACACTCAATGTAGCATTGTCAGCACAAAGCATTTCCACACTAAATTCCATTTACACAGAAAATACAACATTTACACACCAAATATGTCATTTATGCACAAAAATATTACTTTCATTCAAAATATACCACAAAAATACATATCCAGCACAAATACACATTCACACACAAAATATGTCATTTACATACAAAATATGTCAGTTGCACACAATAATATTTCATTTATAGACAAAAATATGTTATTTACATACAAATATGTCAGTTGCACACAAAATAGGCCATTTACACAAATATTGCATGTACACCCAGTGTATGACTTTACACAAAGTATGGTATTTGCACAAATATAGCAAATTGCTTATACATTTATGCAATCAAAAATGCGCTTTCACTAAAATTACACAATTTTACAAACATAATTTTCACAAAATACCTAGCATTGTCTCATAAACCAAAATACACTTTCACACTTGTTGGAAATTTCCAACACTTATCATCCATATTATATTATGATAAATCACCATTACCTTACTAATTGCAGTAGTTCTTAACACCACTAACAGTAGTGTTAATATAATTTAATCTGAGCATATTGCTGATAATATGACTCCTGATAATGTAAATCGAGAGTTATTAATTAAAATTATTTAGTAACAGTTTTTATTCTGTTACGATCGAATGCTCTGGAGAAGTATAAATAACATCTCCATTTCTCGCTAGAGATCATTATCGAGAATATGATAATTATTAAATCCCTATAATTGCAACCCAGT
>WNGS01165339.1:4359977-4370741 GCA_020271785.1 Procambarus virginalis
TAGGTTAGGTTAGGTTAGGTAGCCGAAAATTTTAGGTTAGGTTAGGTTAGGTAGGTTAGGTTGTCAAAAAACAATTAATTCCATGAAAACTGGCCTATTAGGCAAATTGGGCCTTGCATAGTAGGCTGACAAGTGCGTTCTGGCTACTAGGTACGACATATATATATATATATTATATATATATATATAATATATATATATATATATATATATATATATATAATATATATAATATATATATATATATATATATGTCGTACCTAGTAGCCAGAACTCACTTCTCAGCCTACTATGCAAGGCCCGATTTGCCTAATAGGCCAAGTTTTCATGAATTAATTGTTTTTCGACTACCTAACCTACCTAACCTAACCTAACCTAACTTTTTCGGCTACCTAACCTAATCTAACCTATAAAGATAGGTTAGGTTAGGTTAGGTTAGGTAGGGTTGGTTAGGTTCGGTCATATATCTACGTTAAATTTAACTCCAATACAAAAAAATTGACCTCATACATAAGGAAATGGGTAGCTTTATCATTTCATAAGAAAAAAAATTGAGAAAATATATTGATTCAGGAAAACTTGGCTTATTAGGCAAATCTGGCCTTGCATAGTAGGCCAAAAAGTGAGTTCTGGCTACTAGGTACGACATATATATATATATATATATATATATATATATAATATATATATATATATATATATATATATATATATATATATATATATGTCGTACCTAGTAGCCAGAATGCACTTCTCAGCCTACTATGCAAGGCCCGATTTGCCTAATAAGCCAACTTTTTATGAATTAATATATTTTCTCTAATTTTTTTCTTATGAAATGATAAACCTACCCATTTCATTATGTATGAGGTCAATTTTTTTTATTGGAGTTAAAATTAACGTAGATATATGACCGAACCTAACCAACCCTACCTAACCTAACCTAACCTATCTTTATAGGTTAGGTTAGGTTAGGTAGCCGAAAAATTTAGGTTAGGTTAGGTTAGGTAGGTTAGGTAGTCGAAAAACAATTAATTCATGAAAACTTGGCTTATTAGGCAAATCGGGCCTTGCATAGTAGTTCTGAGAAGTGCGGGGATATATATATATATATATATATATATATATATATATATATATATATATATATATATATATATATATATATATATATATATATATATATATATATATATATATATATATCACATCACTAAGAACTCTAATTGACCCAGGCAGGATTCGAACCCATGCCGTCCAGGATCTCCCCTACACGTACTCAGTACCGTGACCACCGCACAATGAACGTGTATAAGGATTAGTCAGTCCTGGTGCTTATTAACTAAGCTCCACGGGAAATCAACCACCGACGACACTTATGGATCTATTTGAGTACAGTTTTTCATGAAATTCCGGCACATGCACGGGCTGTGCTGAGTTTTACAAGTGTGAGAAAGCTGCATGAATGTGCAAGCCATAGATCAGTAAGAACTCTATTTGACCCAGCCAGGATTAGAACCCATGCCGTACAGAATCACCTCTAAACGTACACCGCACCAGTGATCGTTCATTGGTGTGGTGGTCACGCACACTGAATGAATTTTTTGATACAGTATATGTGGATTTATGTTACATTGAGGTGTGAGTGTCTGGATGTTTTTAGGAGAATTAATAAGGCATAAAAGAGGTTGACATTTAAGCAGGGTGAAAATACAACGCCGGACGATAATGCAGCTCGCTTCGAAAATTATGCATTTAAAAATATATGTATGATGTGGGGGAACTCGGTTGGAGACTTCAACAGGACGTTGAGTAATGATCTCTGCATTTGGGGTTGGGGGGAAAATATATGATCTTGGGGCATAGACATTCATTTACATGCATTTAAATTAGTCGCTACTAAAAGTATTTGAACGTATAAGTAATTCTACAGTTAGGTGAAGAGAGAGAGAATGAATGGGTCTTCTACGAATATGAAAATGTAAAAATATGAATATAAATATGAAAATGGGGTTAAATACGCTTTCACGGAAAACGGACCTATTCAGAGAAGATGAAGATTAGTTGGCTAATGACATCATTGACCATTAGGGATCAGCTGTATCTGTGTGGTTTACCGAGTTGAGCGCATTTCGGGATGACTAATGGCGATCGTTTAATCCCTATGGGTGAAATGGCAGGGGCTAGAAGGGAGCTGTTTAATTCCCCCCTTTGGAAAATTATATATGATGGACGGGAACAGTTGAGAAATTATACCAAAAGAGTGAAAATACCACCTTGGATACGAGGGGCAGTCCGAAAAAAATGTAAAACACGCCTTGGGCTATGAGGAGGTTCGGAAAAAAAATGAAAACACCCCTATGCCACAGACCGACTGTAGGAAAAATTGAAAAGACCCCTATGCCACAGACCGGCCGTAGGGGAAAATGAAACACCCCTGCGTCATAAACCGACTGTCTGGAAAAAATGAAAACATCCCTGCCCTGTAGATGCAGAAAAAAACGCATATACGCATATCTATGCACCACAGACGCATAAAAAAGAGGCCTGGTCGAGGACCGGACAGCGGGGACTCTAAACCCTGAAATCATTTCAAGATAACCTCTAGATTCAAGATAGACCGGCTGGTGGGAAAAGTAAAATAGCAAATCTATAGAGCCATTTTCACTGCTCCTCACCACCAACACCACATTGCAGCACTCACCACCACCACCACCACCACAGTGCAGCACCCACCACCATCACCACCACCACAGTAAGGCACATACCACCACAACCTCAGGGCGCCCCCATCATCATCACCACCACAGTGCAGCACCCACCACCTCTACCACTGTGCATCACCCACCACCTCTACCACAGTGCAGCACCCACCACCTCTACCACAGTGCAGCACCCACCACCTCTACCACAATGCAGCACCCACCACCTCTACCACAGTGCAGCACCCACCACCTCTACCACAGTGCAGCACCCACCACCTCTACCACAGTGCAGCACCCACCACCTCTACCACAGTGCAGCACGCATCACCTCTACCACAGTGCAGCACGCATCACCACCACCACAGTAATCCCTCGAGGCCAGCACCGCTACAATCTCTGCCGCCCAGGGAAACACCCCCTATAAACAGCTTACCTTTTATACCAAGTCAAATTGACACACGATACAAAACTGAAATATTTTCCGCTGTGCTTGGTTATTGTATCACTTCTTGACCCGGGCCGACCTGTCTACACACTGGCCTGCCTCCATCCGCCTCCACACTGGCCTTCCCCAGCCGCCTCCACACTGGCCTGCCCCAGCCGCCTCCACACTGGCCTGCCCTAGCCGCCTCCACACTGGCAATCAAGTCCAGCTCCTGGCTTGCACGTGTGGCTTAGCCTTCAGGCCCGGCAGAACTGTTTCTTCCAACAGGAGAAGGGGCGAAGGCCGGCCTCTAGCGCCTTAAAACCAGTTGCTTCGGGCAGATGGGACTCGTTAGTCTAGGAAGGCAGCTCATCTAGGAGAAGGAAAATCCCGACTTCAAACCTCTGCTGTCCTGCGGCTAAACCCACTCATGGGAAAGGCTTCGGGAGCCAACCCTGAGGAAAAATCCGAAGTCGGAGTCCCTAAGGCAGTTTGCAGCTGTTTACAGCTACATTCTGGCAACTCCTGCGATGACACTGGTGCCAAGCATATCGGCGCCTGCCCTTCCCTTGGATCACATCGGTGGCGTGGAGAGGGTGGATCTGCTGCATGGGCGACAGTCCATGCAGAAAGATAATTACTGCCCAGCCTGTGTGCTGGAGAGGACACTCTAGCATCAACACTCCCACAGTTACCGGTGAAAAGCCTACGACTCAGTGAGCATAGAGTGAGGCTCCAGGGGTTGCTTCCGTCGGTGGGAGAAATCATCCGATTTCTTAGGACAGCTACCGCCCACCTCAAGCTAGGCAGCCCCCAGCTAATAAGGTGCTGTCCCGCCACGGTCCGCCTGCTCCACTGAGTGCGTGGGGCTTAGGCCACAATTCAATAAGCGGATCGTCAACCATGCACCAGGCAAAAAAAAAAAAAACACAGAGCCACCCAGCTCTCATACTGGGCACTGTTATGATCTCAGGCTGAGGAGAAACGAGTCTTCCCATGAGAGTTATTCTGCCAGGCCTGACCTAACTAAGAGGTCGAGGACTATAAATCTGGATATGTATATAGTAAACACTCGATTCAATTTGACGAGTAGTTTAAAAGTTTGGGCAGTAAGTAAGTATATATATAAATCATTTGACATGAGATGTGGAGAATCTGCTGGAGGTGTGAGGCTCGCTTCTGAGGACGTTGACCTCACTTGAGCTGAAGTAATCGTGAGGGGAGGTCGTGCTCCGTTTGAGCCCCTGGTGAGGAAGAACCCCTGTTTAATATACCTTCAAGAAGAAGGAAGTGGACGGACTTTTCGACAGTGGAATAAGTTTGTGGATGTGTCAGCTCATGTCATGACTGCAGCTAGAGTGGTAAAGCAGTACTGAAGCATTTTTTGTTGGGCAGCTTGTGAGCGCCCTGTCGAGCATCAGCTGGGAAGTGCCCTCGACTGAGCAAATTCTGTGGTAAGCACATTTTAACCAGTTAACAGTGAGTGCCTGTAGTTGGTTGTGTGCCCAGCGGCCGTAGCAAGTGTTTATTTATATGTTAGGCATATTTTGATAAGGCAAAAAGCCATAATAAGAGAATAGAGATTAGAGTACCAGCTGAGGTGAGGAGCTGCACGTCGTATCCCGTCGAGATCATGGAGGCAACTGAGCGGCCAACACCTGACGAGTCTCCCAGGGAAGAGGATGGACCCGTCCAAATGTGGGGGAGTCACCTCACAGCATGTGGGAAGTAGGGAGATGTCAGATGGAGATATTTATTATGTGTAGTTTATTTTAGTTATATGTTTGTAGAGGAGCATTTTTATTGGCGTGTCGATGGATTGCAGGTTTGTCTGGGAGAAGGAGTTGCTGAGAACTTTGAGCCAGTAGAGTGAGTTAGTGGAAGAGACTCCAAGGTTGTTGAAGGAGTATTGTATTCTTGGGAAGAGTAGCCTCACAGTGAAGAGTAGGACCTCAAGCTATGAGGAGAAGCAGTGACGAGGAGTGTCACTTGCTTCTGTAATACCAGAGGTGAAACACCAGTGCTGTTCGAGGAAACTCCATAGTGTAGCAGCCTGGAGGAGCTGTAGAGGACCCTGGTAGATAATTGTGGAGGAGCCTGAAGACGTTTCAGTTTAGTGAACCTCCAGGGGGTAGAGAGGAGATTCTTATTGTTTACCTTATAGGGAGTGATGGAGTGTTTGAGTGTTCATTGGCGTGCATGACGCAGTGAGAGGTGAGTGACTGACTATCTTTGGTATCGAGGATTATGTTCACTGGTGTCTATAGTGTACAGCCATAGGCTCGATTTCTTGTTATATATCGTATATATATATGTTTCTAGGGCTGATAGAGCCTTATTGTATTGCAAGTTTAACCCACTTGGTGAGGTTGGTAGCATAAGTAGTGAGCCAGGAGTTGGGCTACCACTTGATATAGCAGCTGATAGAGTCCTGATGGTATTGGATTGATGACTACCATAGCATAGAGTTTGGAGTCATTATTGTATCTTGTGCGTGTTGTATATGTTCTCTGTATATTTAATGTTCATAACCAGCAGAGTTTGTGCCCTTGTCCTGGTGGAGGCTTCCCAGAAAGTAGAAGAGAGAGAGAGAAAAGAACCACAGTTGTGGACAGGGTGGTGCAGAATTATAATTCAAAGAAAAGGGGATTGAGGAGGTCATACCAAATACGGAGAGAGTGGGAGTCACGGCGGCTCGAATTGGGTGTGTGTGCATGTGACAACGAGGCCAGTGTTGGAGCCGCACCCCCTAAATGTGTGACGCTGAATCCCTCTCCAATAGCAGGAATCATACTAGCCTCTAGGCTAGTCCCAGAACTAAGAGGCATGAGCTACGAGGAAAGGCTGCGTGAGGTGCACCTCACGACACTGGAAGACAGAAGAGGAAGGGAAAACATGATCAGTACCTACAAAATTCTCAGAGGAATTGACAGGATAGATAAGGATAAACTTTTTAACACGGGGGGGGGGGGGGTACGCGAACAAGGGGACACAGGTGGAGACTGAGTACCAAACTGAGCCACAGGAACATTAGCAAGAACTTTTTCAGTGTCAGAGTAGTTAACAGGTGGAATGCATTAGGCAGAGATGTGGTGGAGGCAGACTCCATGCACAGTTTTAAATGTAGATATGAAAGAGCCCAGTAGGCTCAGGAATCTGTACACCAGTTGATTGATGGTTGAGAGGCGGGACCTGGGTCATTATCCGCACGGCTTGATAATGATGCAGGACTGGCCGAAACGTCGTTTCTTCACTATCTGATGTGGTTTGGTCATCATCTAGCTATTAATTTATACTTCAGGTAGGAACTAGTTATATGTTTCTGGGTTTTATTAGGGTAGGAGCTAGGCAGCACTCAGTGTGTGGGTCACTGTGGTATAGTCTCGTCGTATCCCTGTATGCTTGAAGCTGAATGCAGAATTCTACCCTCGAGTGATCCATGTAGGAGTAATTAGCCATTTATCTGCATGACTAGGGTAGGATGTTGCATATCCTTGCATGGTTGAGTTAGAATGTAACTATTTCTCTGTATATCCATAGCAGGATCTAATCATTTCCTTTAATAGTTGAATGCAGCCATTTCCGTGGAAGGCTAGTGTAGGATGTAGCCATTTCCCTCCATTGTTGAGTTAGGATGTAATTATTTTCCTGCGGGGTTGGTGTAGGATGTACAATTTTTTAAACACGATAAAAATCGTGCAAATCATGTCACCAGAAAAAATAATTATTACATCGATAACAACTATGATAATTTTATCACGATCAGATCTCTCAGTGGAGAATATAATCCAGCAACAGAGAGGAATATCAGCTTTATCAATATTATACTCGGTCAGATAAACAAATGTAATTATTCCTATTGCCACAATTTCACATTTAAATGACAAAGGTCAATATTGACACCTGTCATAATTATTAGTGAGGTTAAAAAGGCGATAATTTTTCATTAGAGCCGTTGACCTTGTTTGGTAAAATGTCGCCGGTTAATTACATTACAGAGATGCAAGGGTACTATTGCAGCCTGAGTCCACAGACGGTACCTGCTTTGTTTGCCTGTGTGGTTAATGTCTCCCTGTTTGCCTGTGTGGTTAATGTCGCCTCTTTGGTCCCGCCTCTCAACTGTCAATCAACAGGTGTACAGATTCCGGAGCCATCTGGGCTGTATCATATCTACATTTGAAATTGTGTATGAAGTCTGCCTCTAACACATCACTGCCTAATGCAATATCTCGGAGTGTGGATAGATTCTAAAATGAAATTCACCAAGCCAATTCATTATCTGAAGGAGAAAGCAAAATCACGACTAAATATAATGAGAGCAATCACAGGGCCCCCGTCTAGGATCGGGAGACAAAATATTAAGAATGTTTTACATACATGTCGTTCGTTCTCTAGTTGATTATGCAGCGCCTGTCTTACTCACTCTTTCTCCTGGTCAGTGGGCAAACGTTTAGGTTATTCAAAACGATGCATTACGAATCATAATAGGAGCTACCAGATGGACTAAAATACTGAACCTAAGACTAGAAACCAAGCTAACGTCGATTGAAATAAGGGTAAAAGGGATTGCTGCGTGCATGCTGACCAAGATGTTGACTAGACCCAGAATCAGTTCAATTAAAGATATAATCACTGAAGCACTAACTCTGGACAAAAAGAGCCTCCAATAGCAACAGGTGGACCCATTGTGCGATAAACACCATCAATACATTCGATATAACAAACACAGTCACTGAGAAGGGTGTCGACGAAATACATGCAGACTTTGTTATACAAGCCCCTTGGGAATCTCCGCCAGCAGACTTTAAGATTATGGTTCTTGAAGGAAAAAAAAACAGACAAATCCTCATCTGTTAAGTAATATTGCACAGATGCATATAGAAGCAAACATGGCATCCGACAGCTTCACATACTTCACAGATGGATCAGTAGACCAGCAGGGACAAGAAATCGGAGCTGCAGTTAAAACTCTATAAATAGTTGGTAACTCTCAAATGGGTGTTCGACTTTACAAACAGAGATACTAGCCATTCAAAAGGCTTTGGAACATGCTCTTGCTGAACACCGACAACATGTTATCATACATACAGATCGAGAACCGCCATTGAAACCTTGCAACAAGAACACATATGTGATATGTGACGGGAAAATGAAGGAGTGTAGATGTTCGGCAGTCCTCCTAATGGCTGGTGTCAATGCCTATCACATTTACAAAAAAAAAAAAAAGATAGACTGCTTGGCTGTTGTCTGTGGTAAAGTAAGGGAAGACACGTAAAACACATAGTATGAACAATGAAACTTAAATTAAATTGAAAACAAATTATGAACAAAGAGAATCCCTTGACTATGTACAGTGCAAACAAACAAGTCAAAAAAATATAACATAAAAATTAAGAACAGGGATGACGTTACTCTGTGAATAAAATAAAGACAAAATGAAATAAACAGGTGCTGAGAATAAGGCGCTAGCTGAGAACATCCACAGAGGGCGCTGAGGTGCAGAAGTGCAGGTGTGCAGACGGCGGGTCACCAATCAGAAGGAGGCAGGCTGGAAATGGTAGTTTTGTAGTTGACGATGGTGGTGAGCCGGCATGGATGGAGTGTGGAGTGGGGGGAGTTAGCATACGTTTTACCCCCTGGTCAAAACGTTTTTTGCTACTGGTATACGTATCTTGAAGGTAGCATCTTATTGTTGTATGTATATGAGTAACTTTATGTAGGGAAGAGCAGGCTCAATCTCTCTCGAAAGAGATTACCGTCACAGATAACATACATCTGATCACAAATGTCATATCATTAATGCAAACACTCAAACGACAAGGCCGTCGGGTACTTATCAACTGGGTGCCAAGTCATGTGGGAATAATAGGAAATGACATTGCAGACGAAGCTGCAAAACTTGAAACTAAGAGAAGAAATGTAGACATTTACATAACACAGAATCACAGACTAAGAAAGTAATTAGAAACAGAGCAATGCAAAAGATGTACAGTGACCACAACACAGCAGTTGCAACACCAGGATCTGCAGGTTGGTACAAGAATTCGACCAACTACAAACCACTTAGTTTGATGAAAGGGAGCAGTAGAGCAACAGAAGTACATTTACATCGCATCAGGCTTGGATACCCATGTGCATGGGAAATAGGCTTACAGGTTCCGGAAGATGAGAGGAAATGTCAGCACTGTGGAGAAATGCCCGACAGACCACTGGAATATTATCTAACACAGTGCACAGTTACAAACCCATTAAGATTTCAACCTAGATTCAACAGAGCAGAAGAAGTTGTTAAACACACATGGCAAAATCTTACTGAAGCGACCATACGAGTCATAAATTCTTATGCTCCGCCCAAGTAAAACGGAAACAAGCAACACTTAGAGGGCCAGCCAGAGGCTTAGGGCCCACGCAGGAATATCCCTCCAAAAAAAAAAAAAACACTCTGACGCTGAAAAAAGTCCTTTCTAACATCCTTGTGGCTCATTTGGGTACTTAGCTTCCACCTGTATCCCCTTGTGCGTGTACCTTCCGTGTTAAATAATCCATCCCTGTCTACCCAGTCAATTCCATGAGAACCTTTTGTGTGGTGAGCATGTCTTCCGAAGTTTTTCGGTCTTCCAGCGACGTGAGGTGCAGCTCCCTGAGACTTTCCTATTAACTAATGCCTCTTAGTTCTGGGACTAGCCTAGAGGCATACCCCTGAACTTTTTCCAGTTTCGTCCTGTGCAAGGTACGGGCTCCATGCTGGGGTGCTGCATACTCCAGGATTGGCCTTACATACGTGGTATACAAGGTTCTGAATGATTCCTTACAAAGATTTCTGAAGGCATTTCTGAGGTTATCCAGCCTCGCATACGCCGCTGATGTTATTCTTTTGATGTAGGCCTCAAGAGACAGGTTTGGCGTGATATTAACTCCTAGATCTTTCTCTCTGCCCGTTTCGTAAAGGACTTCATATTCTTCTGTATCCAGTGTCTGGCCTCCTATTTTCTCCCCCTAGCCCCTAGTTTCATTACCTTACATATACGTAGGTTGAACTTTAGTAGCCATTTGTTGGACCATTCAATCATTCAGTCTAGGTCATTTTGTAGCCTCCTACTATTATCCTCTGTTTTAATCCTCTTCATAATTTTTGCATCATCAGCAAACAATGAGAGGAACGAACCTATACCCTCTAGGAGATCATTTACATTTATAAGAAACAGTATAGGTCCAAGTACTGAACCCTGCGGGACTCCACTGGTGACGTCTCGCCAATGTGAGACCTCACCCCTCACAGTGACTCGCTGTCTTCTGTTCCTTCTTTCTGTTTCTGTTTCTTCCCTTATCCAATGGAGTAACTTCCCTTTCACTCCTGCCTGCATCTTCAGTTTGTGCACTAGCCTCTGGTGTGGAACTGTGTCAAAGGCTTTCTGGCAATCCAAAAATATGCAGTCTGCTCAGCCTTCTCCTTCTTGCCTGATTCGTATTGCTTGTTCATAGAATTCAATCAATCCTGTGAGGTATGATCCGCCATCCTTGAATCCTTGCTCATGTTTTGATACAAGGTTCTTCCGCTCCAGATGTTCCACTAGTTTTTGCATACAATCTTTTCTATAACTTTTTATGGTACTCAAGTTAGTGACTGCTACGGTA
>WNGS01165339.1:4441203-4461544 GCA_020271785.1 Procambarus virginalis
CACACACACACACACACACACACACACACACACAAATTCCTATGGGATATACATTGGGACACAGAACTCGGAACCAAGTCCGTACAAGACATGATGGACTATGTCACCCAAAAATGTCAGGAGGCTGTAAGCAGGTTTGTCCCAGCCCAACAGGAAAAAACAGAGAAGCAAAGGAAGAATCCGTGGTTTAATAGGGAATGTATGAAAGCAAAAGAGCTGAACAAAAGGGCATGGAGGAACTTCGTAATAACAGAACACCAGAAAGTAGAGAGAGATACCAGAGAACCAGGAACGAGTATGTCAGTGTGAGAAGAGCAGCTGAGAAAAGGTATGAAAATGATATAGCTAACAAAGCCAAGACTGAACCAAAGCTACTACACAGTCACATCAGGAGGAAGACAACAGTGAAGGAACAGGTGATTAAACTTAGGGTGGGCGAGGACAGGTACACAGAGAATGACAAAGAGGTGTGTGAAGAACTCAACAAAAGGTTCCAGGAGGTCTTTACAATAGAACAGGGAGATATCACGGCGCTGGGAGAGGTGGCAGCAAACCAGGTGACCTTGGATAGGTTCGAAATTACAAGAGATGAGGTCAAAAAGCACCTATTGGAGCTGGATGTGAGAAAAGCTGTTGGGCCGGATGGAATCTCGCCATGGGTATTGAAAGAGTGTGCAGGAGCACTTTGCTTACCACTCTCCATAGTGTATAGTAAGTCACTGGAAACGGGGGACCTACCAGAAATATGGAAGACTGCTAATGTAGTACCAATATACAAAAAGGGTGACAGACAAGAGGCACTGAACTACAGGCCAGTGTCCTTAACTTGTATACCATGCAAGGTGATGGAGAAGATTGTGAGAAAAAACCTAGTAACACATCTGGAGAGAAGAGACTTCGTGACAACCCATCAACATGGGTTCAGGGAGGGTAAATCTTGCCTTACAGGATTGATAGAATTCTACGATCAGGTGACAAGAATTAAGCAAGAAAGAGAAGGGTGGGCGGACTGCATTTTTTTGGACTGTCGGAAAGCCTTTGACACAGTACCCCATAAAAGGTTGATGCATAAGCTGGAGAAACAGGCAGGAGTAACAGGTAGGGCGCTCCAGTGGATAAGGGAGTACCTAAGCAATAGGAAGCAGAGAGTTACAGTGAGGGGTGAGACCTCAGACTGGCGTGAAGTCACCAGTGGAGTCCCACAGGGCTCTGTACTTGGACCTATCCTGTTTCTGATATACGTAAATGATCTCCCAGAGGGTATAGACTCATTCCTCTCAATGTTTGCTGACGACGCCAAAATTATGAGAAGGATTAAGACAGAGGAGGACAGCTTGAGACTTCAAGAAGACCTGGACAAGCTGCAGGAATGGTCGAACAAATGGCTGTTAGAGTTTAACCCAAGCAAATGTAATGTAATGAAGATAGGGGTAGGAAGCAGGAGACCAGATACAAGGTATCATTTGGGAGATGAAATACTTCAAGAGTCAGAGAGAGAGAAAGACCTGGGGGTTGATATCACGCCAGACCTGTCCCCTGAAGCTCATATCAAGAGGATAACATCAGCAGCATATGCCAGGTTGGCTAACATAAGAACGGCCTTTAGAAACTTGTGTAAGGAATCTTTCAGAACATTATATACCACATATGTCAGACCAATCCTGGAGTATGCGGCTCCAGCATGGAGTCCCTATCTAGTCAAGCATAAGACTAAACTGGAAAAGGTTCAAAGGTTTGCCACCAGACTAGTACCCGAGCTGAGAGGTATGAGCTACGAGGAGCGACTGCAGGAATTAAACCTCACTTCGTTGGAAGACAGAAGAGTTAGGGGGGACATGATCACCACATTCAAGATTCTCAGGGGAATCGACAGGGTTGATAAAGACAGGCTGTTTAACACAAGGGGCACACGCACTAGGGGACACAGGTGGAAACTGAGTGCCCAAATGAGCCACAGAGATATTAGAAAGAACTTTTTTAGTGTCAGAGTGGTTGACAAATGGAATGCATTAGGAAGCGATGTGGTGGAGGCTGACTCCATACACAGTTTCAAATGTAGATATGATAGAGCCCATTAGGCTCAGGAAACTGTACACCTGTTGATTGACGGTTGAGAGGCGGGACCAAAGAGCCAGAGCTCAACCCCCGCAAGCACAACTAGGTGAGTACAACTAGGTGAGTACACAGAATTGACATTTGATTTTACTTCAAACACAACCACTTCAACTCTCTCTCTCTCTGTCTCTGTCTCTGTCTCTGTCTCTGTCTCTCTCTCTCTCTCTCTCTCTCTCTCTCTCTCTCTCTCTCTCTCCTCTCTCTCTCTCTCTCATGAACACTGCACACAGACAAAAAAATCACTCACGGTGGCGAGTGATGTCGCAGATACACTCACTAGGAGAGTAAATGTTGTCTGGGATGACACACACAACAATGTTCTGTGATATATCATGGCAGGAGCGGGAGGCACTCAGGAGCCCACGCCAACATTACGATGTGGTTCAGTACAAGTGATAAATGACCAAGATGGCCTAATTGTGGAAGCTTAATGATAACGATGATTTGAATGCACTAAAAAATTCATAACATGAGATGAGCACAGATGTTTGATAGCAAGAGTTAACGAGGCAAACATTAATATGAATATGTTGACTCTGAGGAGAATAAAGTGAGTAGAGAGGTAAGAAAGTAGAGTGGAGGAAAACTATCGTGGGAGAAGGAATAACTTAGCCAGATACTCGGCTCCAGCCAAGTCTGGCTCTTCCTGGAGAGAGGAACTAACTTGCACGCCGAAATGAGATGAAAAGTCTGGCTCCCAGAGGCATTCCGTCAGTATTAATCTGCAGGTACTATTGTTACGCCGGGATAAGAGGCACACACTGGCTCTCTGGACTAAAGCATTAATCTGCCAGAGTTGGCTGAACAACAACAATGGAATCCAGAGCAGACAGCAGAGAGGATCAGCAGCAGCAGCAGCAGACAACGGCGAAAGTTATCGCACGGCGTTAATTATTCTCCTACCTGCCGGCGAAGGACCTCACTCGTGTACGTTGTCTAGTATTCATCAAGCAGGATGGAGGTCATACACAACCTGGTGGCAACTTGACAATGATGCAGTTTGCTCGGTCATTTCAACGCTTGTATCTGACCTGGGACACGGAAATCCTTGCCTCCGCTCAGGGATACAAACACAGCAATGTGTATAGCTGCTTATCGCGACCATGCACTGGGAGTTTACTCCAGTCCTGGTGAGCGCTCAGGACTAAAATATACTTTCTTGTATGTTGGCCAGACCACACACTAGAAGGTGAAGGGACGACGACGTTTCGGTCCGTCCTGGACCATTCTCTCTCTCTCTCTCTCACTTCTTTTCCTACCATCCTCCTTCTGTTAAGAAAAGTGTCCTCGTCTCTCTCTTCCTCCGCGTTCTACGCATCAGCGACCCTCAGTTTCTTGATTCTGAAATTGCCTTTATCTACAAATCATTCTCTCGCCTTGGTTACCCTTTGCATTTCATCAACTGTGCCTACTCTCAAGCTAAACGAAATTTCTTTCATCCTAAACCTGCTTCCAACACTAGTAGCACTGTACTATACCTTCTCTTCATATCTGAACTCAAAACTTTTACCAATACTTTCGTCCTCTTGACATTAAACTCGCCTTTCGACAAACTAACACACTTCGTAGCAATCTAGTTCACACTGCTCCTCCTGCTTCTAATGCCGCTGGTGTCTACTCTATTTCCTGCTCGTCTTGTCCTCTCCAATACTTTGGCGAAACTGGCCGTACACTGAATGACAGACTTAAAAACACAAGAGAAGTGTTAAGTCTGCAGACACTAACAATGCTCTCTTCTGCCATGTGAGGGAATCTAATCATCCCATTGATTGGTCTTCCTCCAAAATAATCTTTCCTGCCTCTACTCTACACAGACGCCGTCTTGTTGAATCGGCTCTAATACACAATGTACCCAACATGAACTTGAGTCCTGGCTTTGTTGCTGTGGACTCTTCCCTTTCACAGTACATACTCAAATGCTCTAATCTTTCTAACAAACGTGACTTAACATAAGCCTACCCCTTCCATTTATCTTTCTTTCTCTTTCCTTTTCTGTCTCTCTTCTCCCTTTTTCTGTTCATTGTCTTCTCCTACGCTCCCTTGCTATCCTCTTCTTATTCCTATCTCCTTCTCATTCGGTGGTTAAAATAGGACCTGCCTCGCTTGGGCCAATAGGCCCTCTGCAGCTCTTATTATTATTACTATCCCCTCTACTACACCTTACTCTGCTCCTCAGCTCTCTCTTGTCTATTTATTGCCTGTCTCTACTTCCTTATCACACCATTTGGTCACCATTTGATCCGGGAGACATCTCCCGTCACGCAGGGTGCAGTTGCGCCTCCACAGATCTCCATATCATCTTTTGATACTGGTAATGGCTCAAAAGGTCCACCACTTACGGGCTATTCATGCCCGTGCCACCTCTTGGGTGGCTTAATCTTCATCAATCAATCTTCCTCATCACAATCGACTTGAAATGGTCCAGGACGGACCGAAACGTCGTCGTCCCTTCACCTTCTTGTGTGTGTCTGGTCAACATACTTTAGCCACGTTATTGTGGCTCATCGCTTGCATACTTTCCTGTAGGTCAGCAAGCAGTGTCACGACTCTTAATGATCAGCCAGAGGTCAAGAGGCCTTATTTCCAACACCAGCCCAAATTCAGCGCGCTCATACGTTTTCTGCCTACTCGCTTTCTTCCCACACACTGAAGGATGGCAGCTCTTCCTGCAGGTGGATCTCAGTTAATGTGACGTTTTTCTTAATTTCTTTCTGCGATAACTGGAAGGATATTATGAGTGACACAAGCTGTTCCCAGCGTTATGGTACTGTAGGTGAGCTGGTGAAGCTATCGTTAATTCCACGATATAAATAATCATGATGATATTGTTTCCTAGTACATAAATGGATGAGAAAATTTAAATACAGTCAATTTATTTTATTTAATATCTTTAATATAGAACCACTTACCTACCTAGAAACCAAAAAAGCGAGAGAAAGAGACTGAGGGTTCGATCAACGTGACAAGACGGATGCATTTGGGCTGAATTACCAATTCAGCCCAAAACCCATCTTTGAAAGTAAGTAGGTGATCTCCCTTCACCTAATACCCAAATGTGCAACAGAGAAATTAAAAAAACTTTTCAGTGTCAGAGTAGTTAGCATATGGAATGCATTAGTAGGTGATGTGTTGGAGGCTGACTTAATAGTTTCAAAATGTAGATATGATAGAGCCCAAATTCTCAGAAACTTGGACACCAGTAGATTGACGGTTGAGAAGCATAAACAATGAGCCGAAGCTCAACCCCCCCCCCCATAAGCACAATTAGGTGAGTACGTACTCGCTGTCTGCTCAGCCTTGCGGATTAACAGACTGCGCTCGGGGGTAGTAATCCTAAGGGCACGGGTTCGATTCCCAATCGAAGCAGAAGCCAATGCGCAAAGTTCCTTTATCTGAGGCACTGCAACTAGAAGTAAACAGGTATCTGCGATAGTTAATACGGCTGCATCCTGTGGATGAGTGTGTGTACTCACCTAGTTGTGCTTGGGGGGGTTGACCTCTGGCTCTTTGGTCCCGCCTCTCAACCGTCAATCTACTAGTAAACAGATTTCTAAGCTTCTCGAGCCCTATCATGTCTACATTTGAAACTGTGTATGGAGTTAGCCTCTACCATCTCACTTCCTAGTGTATTCCATCTAACTACTCTGACACTGAAAAAAGTTCTTTCTAATGTCTCTGTGGCTAACTTGGGTACTCAGCTTCCACCTGTGTCCCATTGAGTGTGTGCCACCCGTGTTAAATAATCCATCCTTTCTACCCTGTCAATTTCCTTGATAATTTTGTATTTGCTGATCATGTCTCCCCGAGCTCTTCTGTCTTCCAGCGACGTGAGGTGCAGTTCCCTCGGACTTTCCTCGTAACTCATGCCTCTTATTTCTGGGACTATCCAAGTGGCATAACTCTAAAATTTTTCCAGCTTCGTCTTGTGTTTTCTAACACAAGACGTCTTCGTCTTGTGTTAGAAAACTGTGCCTACCACTCTCCATAGTGTATAACAAATCACTGGCAACAGGGGAACTGCCAGAAATTTGGAAAGCAGCTAACGTAGTCCCGATATACAAGAAAGGGGATAGACAGGAGGCACTGAACTACAGGCCAGAGTCCCTAACCTGCATACCATGCAAGCTGATGGAGAAGATTGTGCGAAGAAAGCTAGTGGAGCACCTGGAGCGAAAGAACTTTGTAACACAGCATCAACATGGGTTCAAGGATGGCAGGTCCTGCCTCACAGGGTTACTTGAATTCTACGACCAGGCAACAAAAATAAGGCAAGAAAGAGAAGGATGGGCAGAATGCATATTTTTGGATTGTCAGAAAGCCTTTGATACAGTGCCACACAAGAGGCTAGTGAAAAAGCTGGAGTGAAAGGGAAGGTACTCCATTGGATAAAGGAGTACCTTATCAACAGGAGACAACGAGTCAGTGTGAGGGGTGAGGTCTCAGATTGGCGAGATGTTACGAGTGGAGTCCCGCAGGGGTCAGTCCTTGGACCTATACTGTTTCTGATATATGTAAATGATCTCCCAGAGGGTATAGAATCATTTTTCTCAATGTTTGCCGATGATGCAAAAATTATGAGGAGGATTGAAACTGAGGACGATCAAAGGAGGCTACAAGATGACCTAGACAGACTGAGTGAATGGTCCAACAAATGGCTGTTGAAGTTCAACCCGAGTAAATGCAGAGTAATGAAACTAGACAGTGGAAACAGGTGGCCAGACACAGGATACAGAATAGGAGGTGAAGTACTTAATGAAACGGACAAAGAGAAAGATCTAGGAGTTGATATCACACCAAACCTGTCTCCTGAAGCCCACATAAAACGAATAACGTCTGCGGCATATACGAGGCTGGCTAACATCAGAACAGCGTTCAGGAACCTGTGTAAGGAATCACTCAGAATCTTGTACACCACATATGTATGTGTAAGGAATCATTCAGAATCTTGTACACCACATATGTAAGACCAATCCTGGAGTATGCGGCCCCAGCATGGAGCCCTACCTTGTCAAGCACAAGACGAAGCTGGAAAAAGTCCAAAGGTATGCCACTAGACTAGACCCAGAACTAAGAGGCATGAGTTACGAGGAAAGGCTGCGGGAATGCACCTTATGACACTGGAAGACAGACGAGTAAGGGGAGACATGATCACAACCTAGAAAATCATCAGAGGAATCGACCGGGTAAACAAGGATAAACTATTCAACACTGGTGGGACGCGAACAAGGGGACACAGGTGGAAACTGAGTACCCACATGAGCCACAGAGACGTTAGAAGGAACTTTTTCAGTGTCAGAGTAGTTAACGGATGGAATGCATTAGGCAGTGATGTGGTGGAGGCTAACTCCATACACAGTTTCAAATGTAGATATGATAGAGCCCAGTAGGCTCAGGAATCTGTACACCAGTTGATTGACAGTTGAGAGGCGGGATCAAAGAGCCAAAGCTCAACCCCCGCAAGCACAAATAGGTGAGTACAAATAGGCGAGTACATGTTTTACTAGTGATGGGGTATAAGTATATCCCATAGACTGACTCCAGTGGAAATGTGAAAGAACCCGAAGAGTTTAAGAATGAACTGAGGACCGTGAGCTGAACCCAGGAGCTCAACTATAACCTCAGCAACGGCAACTAGGCAAGTCCACCTACGTGGCTAAACCTTCCTCAAAATCGTTGGCTCTTGGTCCTTCACCTGTCCATTAGAGTGGGTCTCCAGGGGACAGGGACTCAGCCTCCAGGTACCGCATACTGTCCGTATTACGACCGTCTCGGGGAAATGGACCATGTAAGGAAGAGTCTGTTTCTTTACACTCTTAACGAGTTTCTGGCGATTCTGGCGCCCATTCTATCCTGGTCTTCCCCAGGCACCTGCATCCCATCCTTCTGCACCCCCTCTCCTATTCTTCTCCCCTCCCCCTGTCTTTATCTTTCTCTTTCGCCTGCTTTCCTCTCCTCCTCCAGCGACAGTACATCTTCCCTCATTATCTTTCTCCAGAACCTGAATGATTGATGATGTTTAAGCCACCCAAGTAGTGGCACAGACATGAATTGCCCGTAATGGTAGATCCAAGAACCTTTTTTCGGTCAGTATAAGTTATCATTTGTAGCCACAACACCTTTCTCATATGATCTCCGAGCAGCGCTCTCTCTCCTCAACCCCCCCCCCCCATCATCTCAATAATTCCCCACACCATCCCCCACAACCTCTTGACTTGGCAAGCGTCACTTCCACACAGCTCAGAACTACTCCCACTCACTCTGTACCTTTTCCACACCCTTAATTTCCACTCTTCTTTGGCTATCAGCGGTTTCCCCTTCTCTACCCCTTCGCTACAACATTCCCTCCTCTACCCCCCCTTCACTAAAGCGTTCTCCTCATCTAACTCTTCCCCTCATTAATCCCTTCACAAAAGCGTTCCCTGTGATCTACTCCTTCGTTAAAATGTTCCACTTCTCTGTTCCTTCACTACAGTGTTCACCTCTTTCCCCTCGCTACAGCCCTACTCTTCTCGGCCCCTTACCCTCACCTCTCTTCTTCTTCACACATGGCCACAAAAAAAGAGGTCCGCTCACACTTCTTTAAGCTTTCTTCTCGTGTCTTCCTCACAGAGAGAAAATACGCCCAAGTATGGGCGTATTGGTAAGCTTGGCCGAGTTCCTCTCGTCCTATTGACTACATGAGTCAACAACCATCAGGAAAATAAATAGATTTTATGTTACAGGTGTTTGTCATGTAGGAGTAGATGTTTGTCATGAGCAGCATGCATCTGTTCCAAGCGACTCCAAGTGATGTTTAGACAACACGCTGAACAAATTTATGGGGCCGGGAGGGGGGGGGAGGAATGAAAGACTGGTTTAAGTAGCAGACTGATCTGATTGGCTGTTTAGTTTTAGTGTATTAGCTAATGTTGTACGCAGGAATGTTTGTACTTGAGATGCTGGATATACACATCCCGGGGCAAAATGCCTGAGCAGAGGGTAATTCACTGAAGAAGGAGAGGGGAAGAGGGTGCGAGTGAGGGTGAAGGACGTACAAATAACTGTAGGAGAACCAAAATGTCTACTTCTCGCTACTCTCTGCACGCTACAACACCTCGAGAGGTTTCTTCCCTTTCCTTTCGAGTCGAAACTTTCGGTAAGTGAGTCTCGAATCTGAGACTTGACAGGGCGAGAAAACAAACGAGCTGATATACGGTTTTTTCTGGGTCGTAACCGGATTAGCCGTCAGACGAGGGAGAGTTTTGAAGCTAGACAAAAAGGGACAACTTTCTGGGGAACACACAAGAAAGGAAGAGGGACATATTGAGCATTCGTGGGATGTCCCAGGCAGCAGATGGAGCGGGGGCTGGGTAAATGTTTTGACTGTGGGACACTGGACGAATTACAGATTTAGAGATTAAATTACTGGGATGTTGAGTCCTGGAAGCGTGTGTGTGGACCAGGGAGAGAGCGGCCGTGAAGCGCGTGTACATCATGTACAGGTGTAGCACATGCATATACCATGCACGGGGACAATGTGTGCATGCGTGATGCACGGGGGCAACGCGTGCATACGTCATGTACGAGAGGAGGGCGTACATGCGTCATGCACTAGGGGAGGGCGTGCATGCGTCATGCAGGAAGGGAGGGGGGGAGGGCGTACATATGTCATGCACTAGGGGAGGGCGTGCATGCGTCATGCAGGAGGGGGAGGGCGTACATATGTCATGCACTAGGGGAGGGCGTGCATGCGTCATGCAGGAAGGGGAGGGGGGGAGGGCGTACATATGTCATGCACTAGGGGAGGGTGTGCATGCGTCATGCAGGAGGGGGAGGGCGTACATATGTCATGCACGGGGGTAAGATGTCAGGGACGTGAATTATACCAAAATTCAAAGAATGCTGCTACCTTTATATAACGAGTTTCCAGAATAAAGAGAGTTACCATTTTTAAGGAGGTTGGGTTGGGGGGGGGGGGGGGACGTTGACTGTTGTGGGGTTGTAAGGGAGAGGATGGGCGAGGTGTCTTGGGTAATGTTGGGGAAATGGGTTAGAGTACAAGGGGGGTTGGGGTTGGGTACAAGGTGGGAGGACGTAGTCATGTCCTAAGTGTATATTAATATATTAATTCATGAAAACTTGGCTTATTAGGCAAATCGGGCCTTGCATAGTAGGCTGAGAAGTGCGTTCTGGCTACTAGGTACAACATATATATATATATATATATATATATATATATATATATATATATATATATATATATATATATATATATATATATATATATATATATATATAAACTGAAAACTCACACCCCAGAAGTGACTCGAACCCATACTGCCAGGAGCAACGCAACTGGTATGTACAGGGAAGCCTTAATTCACTTGACCATCACGACCGGACAAAAGGAAGTGATAGCTGAAGCTATTTGAACCACTTCCCCGCCGGCGCTCGGATGGTAATCTTGGGCATAGCATTTTATCAAATCACCTCATTCTTTGGGCACACGTGAGGAACACAAATGCGAACAAACCAGAATGGTCCCCAGGACTATATGCAGCTGAAAACTCACACCCCAGAAGTGACTCGAACCCATACTGCCAGGAGCAACGCAACTGGTATGTACAGGGACGCCTTAATCCACTTGACCATCACGACCGGACAAAAGGAAGTGATAGCCGAAGCTATTTGAACCACTTACCAAGAGAAGCAGAAAAAAATTATGAAAATTATATAGCAAAGCCAAGACCGAACCAAAGCTACTCCATAGTCACATCAGGAGGAAAAAACAGTGAAAGAACAGGTAATGAAATTTAGAACAGGCGAGGATAGGTATACAGAGAATGACAACGAGGTGTGTGAAGAACTCAACAAGAGGTTCCAGGAGGTCTTCACAATTCTACGGTGGTGCGGTTCAACAATAGGTTGCTTGGTGTTATTGGAGGCTAACAAAAGGCGTCCATGATGGTCCTTCCCTCTTGGAGTACAGTGGAGCCTATCTGTGGCATGCAGGGTGACCCTTACATCGCGGGGGTGCTGTTGGGCCTAACAATAGCCCTGGGTCATGACTGTCCTCATAAATGTGGCGAGTAGAGCCCAAGAAATTTACTAGAAGATTACTTTTTTCATGCATGACAGTAATTTTCTTTATAGAAAATATTACTCATAAGAACTCAATTTCATAAGTACTCGCACACACACACACAACACACACACACACACACACACACACACACACACACACACACACACACACACACACACACACACACACACACACACACACACACACACACACACACACACACACACACACACACACACACACACACACACACACACACACACACACACACACACACACACACACACACACACACACACACACACACACACGCAGGCCAGTGTCCCTAACTTGTATACCATGCAAAGTGATGGAGAAGATCGTGAGAAAAAATCTAGTAACACATCTGGAGAGAAGGGACTTCGTGACAAATCGATAACATGGGTTCAGGGAGGGTAAATCTTGCCTTACTGGCTTAATAGAATTCTACAATCAGGTGACAAAGTTTAAGCAAGAAAGAGAAGGCTGGGCAGACTGCATTTTTTTGGACTGTCGGAAAGCCTTTGATACAGTCCCCCATAAGAGACTGGTACATAAGCTGGAGAGACAGGCAGGAGTAACTGGTAAAGTGTTCGAGTGGATAAGGGAATACCTAAGCAATAGGAAGCAAAGAATTACAGTGAGGTGTGAGACCTCAGATTGGCGTAAAGTCACCAGTGGAGTCCGACAGGGTTCTGTACTCGGTCCTATCCTGTTTCTGATATACGTGAACGATCTCCAGGAGGGTATAGACTCATTCCTCTCAATGTTTGCTGACGATGCCAAAATTATGAGAAGGATTAAGACAGAGGAGGACTCCTTGAGGCTTCAAGAAGATCTAGACAAACTAAAGGAATGGTCGAACAAATGGTTGTTAGTGTTTAACCCAACCAAACGTAATGTAATGAAGATAGGTGTAGGGAGCAGAAGGCCAGTTACAAGGTATCATTTGGGAGATGAAATTCTACACGAGTCAGAGAGAGAGAAAGACCTGGGGGTTGATATCACGCCAGACCTGTCCCCTGAAGCTCATATCAAGAGGATAACATCAGAAGCATATGCTAGGTTGGCTAAAATAAGAACTGCATTTAGACACGTGCAAGGAATCATTCAGAACTTTGTATACCATCTATGTCAGACCAATCCTGGAGGATGCAGCCCCAGCATGGAGTCCATATCTAGTCAAGCATAAGACCAAACTGGAAAAAGTTCAAAGGTTTGCCACCAGACTAGTACCCGGGCTTAGAGGTATGAGCTACGAAGAGTGACTACGGGAATTAAACCTCACGTCGCTAGAAGACAGAAGAGTTAGGGGGATATGATCACCACGTACAAGATTCTCAGAGGAATTGACAGGGTAGATATAGACAGGCTGTTTAACACAAGGGGCACATGCACTAGGGGATACAGATGGAAACTGAGTGCCCAAATAAGCCACAGAGATATTAGAAAGAACTTTTTTAGTGTCAGAGTGGTTGACAAATGGAATGCATTAGGAAGTGATTTGGTGGAGGCTGACTCCATACACAGTTTCAAGTGTAGATATGATAGATCCCTATAGGCTCAGGAATCTGTACACCTATTGATTGACGGTTGAGAGGCGGGACCAAAGAGCCAGAGCTCAACCCCCGCAAGCACAATTAGGTGAGATTAGGTGAGTGCACACATAATGGCATCTTCTTGAGATCATTTCGGGGCTTTAGTGTCCCCGCGGCCCGGTCCTCGACCAGGCCTCCACCCCCAGGAAGCAGCCCGTGACAGCTGGCTAACACGCAGGTACCTATTTTACTGCTAGGTAACAGGGGCATAGGGTGAAAGAAACTCTGCCCATTGTTTCTCGCCGGCGTCCGGGATCGAATCCGGGACCACAGGATCACAAGTCCAGTGTGGTGTCCGCTCGGCCGACCGGCTCCCCCTACGAAGCAAAAACGGCCTACGAAGCAAAAACGGAGGACATTTGGACAGGCAGGTTTGTAAACCTCGTTCTGGACACATTCATATATCAACACCTCAGACAGGACACAAGAATGGGGGATGGGGATATTCCGTCAATAATGGATCAAATATTCACCAGTGAAGAAGAAGAGAGATATGACAGCCAGTACCTTCCTCTCTTGGGAAAGAGTGACCATGGTTATCACAGACTTCGAGGGGTTCAGAGACTACATAACAGGCACCATGACGATGGGAGGACCAAGAGTAGTAGTAGCAGTGATAATCCTCTCCAAATGATCTAAGGTATGACTGAAACAACTTGGCAGTTAACACAATGATTGAGAGGGCAGCCGCAGCTGCCTGTAGAAATCGATCCCATCTGCTCATCATAGGGGGACTTTAATCACAGAAGGATAGACTGAGAAACAAAGAACCACATGGTGGTGAGAAAACATGGAGAGCTAAACTATTAGAAGAGGCGACAAGAAACATTTTTAGTCAGAATGTCAGAGGACCCACAATAATAAGAGGCAACGATGAACTAGCAAGACTCGACCTAGTCCTCACACTGAACGACTCCGACATAAGGGAAATCGGTTGTGAAGCCCCCGTGGAAATGAGCGATCACAGTGAACTGATGTTTGAATATCTGGTCGTAGTAAGATTAATGTACTCAAGGAAGGGACCAGAAAGCAAAAGGTTGGCATTCCGAAAGGGAAACTATGAGGAGATACGAAAATTCTTAACAGATGTATCTTGGGAAACAGAGCTCAGGGGAAGGAAGGCCCAAGACATGATGGACTACATCACACAAAAGTGTAAGGAGGCCACAGAAAAGTTCGTCTCAGTCCAAAAGGAAAAAAAACACGAAATGCAGACGAGAAACCCTTGGATTAATCATGGATGTAAGCTAGCAAAGCAACTAAGTACAAGGGAGGGAAGTAACTATAGAAATATCAGGAAACTAGAGAGCAGAGAAAGCTACTAGAGCACCAGGAATGGATACGTCAGGTTGAGAAGAGAGGCAGAACGACAATGTGAAAATGACATAACAAATGACCAGGCAACAAAAATCAGGCAATAAAGAGAGGTATGGGCAGACTGCATATTTTTAGATTGCCAGACAATCTTTGACAACACATAAAGAGACACGTGCCACAAGCTTGAAGATGTACGGAGTAGTGAAAGGGAAGGTGCTCCATTGGATAAGGGAGTACCTTAGCAACAGAAGACAGCGAGTCACTGTGAGGGTGAGGTCTCGGAGTGGCGAAGCGTCACCAGTGGAGACCCACAGGGATCAGTCCTTGGACCTAGACGGTTTTGATAATATGTAAATAATCACCAGAGGGAATATTCTCTTTCCGTTCAATGTTTGCTGTTGATGTAAAAATTATGAGGAGGATTAAGACAAGGGAAGATACTATGAGGCTACAAGATGACCTAGACAAACTGAAGGAATGGTCCAACAAATGGCTTCTAAAGTTAAACCCGAGTAAATTTAAGGTAATGAAACAGGGCGGAGGAAATAGGCCAGACACTGGATACCGAATGGGAGATGAAATCCTTCAGGAACGGACAGAGAGAGAAGAGTTTAGGAGTTAATATCACACCAAACCTGTCTCCTAAAGCCCATATAAATTAAAACACAAGAGGTATGCCACTAGGCCAATACCAGAACTAAGAGGCATGAGTTACGAGGAAAAGGCTTGGTGAACTGCACATCACGTCACTGGAAGACAGAAGACCTCCGATAGAAATGATCACACATACAAAAGAATGAGGGGAATTGATAGGGTAGACAAGGATATTTAACACTGGTGGTACACGCACAACGGGACACAGGTGGAAGCTGAGTACCCAAATGAGCCACAGAGACAAAAAGAAAGAACTGAAAGAACGTTTTCAGTGTAAGAGTAGTTAGTAAATGGAATGCCAAGTAAGTGATGTGGGGAGGGCTGCCTCCATGTACAATTTCAAATGTACATTTATTAGAGTTAGAGAAGCTGACGAATCTCTACACTAGTAGATGGCTCTGAGAGGAGGGGACCAAAGAGCCAAAGCTCAACCCCCGAAAGCACATCTAGGTGAGTTACATAAAAAACGTTGGATATTGCCATCATCACAAGTGGTGAATCAAATTTCAATCACGCCAGCGGAAAGCGATGCATCTCGAAAGGCTTCAACGACACCCCCTCTTCGCGGGCAGGTGGAGCGACTTCACCACCGCGCCAGCGACCAAGGCTCCGTGTGTGGTGGCTGGCACGCTGACGCTCCTTGCCGCCTCAAAAAACGAGTACAAGAATGCGTTAGAAGACGAGAGAATTTTAAACTCCAGTTAGGCGGCATCGCTACTTCTTCTGTAAAGGCTACCTGCAGTTGGTGTTGTTCGTATACAGTATCGATGCAACCTCATGGATTTTTGGCGAATAGAACATTAACTGAGGCCTTCAGTGGAAGATAAGATGTAAATAGAATTTGTCTTTTGCCATGTGATATTGTCTACTATTTCTACACATCATAAGTTAAGACGTATGGAGGGTAATTACTTTGCTTGGAGAGCTAATATCTTGTTCACTGATTAGTACTCGTAAGGCTTTTGTTTCTGCAGCAGTTTTATTGATAACTGAAATTTTACTGTATTACTCAGGATAGAATAAGCATTGTTAAAATTTCAGGAAAGTTATATGTAAGTTTCCAATAAAGCCTAGAGTTAGTCAATAGTTTATACTAGCAGTACCCTGCCACGCATGTGCGTTGCTGAGAAAATTCTACAAAATTCATATTCTACAAAACCAAGAAGACTTCCGAAGTCCTTAACAAAACACAGCCCGAAGCCGACGGAGAACCCTCTACAGCAGTCAAGCGTTGTATACATGTACACTTGCCCCCACGAAGGATGTAACCTTCAATCTAAGACATAGTATGACGTCGACCAAGCTGACGAGGCGTTTGACATGTCATCTTCAATCCGGTGCCCCAGGAACCATATGAGACAAGCCCATGACATCACCCTAACAGGGAGAAATGTTTGAACAAAAATACCTGTATAATAGACAAAACCCAAGATGCAAGAAGGATTACAAATTCTTGAAGCAATTCAATAAGAATAGAACAACCTACCATGAACACCCAAATCACGTAAACTACTATTTATACCTACCATGAGAGTATGGACAAGACCAGAAACATAACGATGCCAACACAGAAGACACTGTTCAATATAACAGGCCAAATACACCTAATTAATCTTTGTATGTAGATAGGAGCTGCCTCGTATGGGCCAATAAAGCCTTCTGCAGTTACCTTGTTCTTATGTGCTTCGTCCCCCATTTATTCCCTATGTATCCCTCTTGTTTTACCTTTATTTACTTGTTTATCACCTGACCCCGAANNNTGTGGTGTGGGGGAAAAAAAAAATTAGTTAGTGTAGTTAGTAAACAGTTGATTGACAGTTGAGAGGCGGCGCCGAAAGAGCAAAGCTCAACCCCCGTAAAAAAAAAAAATACAACTAAGTGAATACACTCACACACTCACACACACACACACACACCACACACACACACAGGTAGCCTGGTGGATAGCCAGGTAGCCTGGTGGATAGCGTGCAGGATTCGTAATTCTGTGGCGCGGGTTCGATTCTCGCACCCGGCAGAAACAAATGGGCAAAGTTTTTTTTCACCCTGAATGCCCCTGTTACCTAGCAGTAAATAGGTACCTGGAGTTAGTCAGCTGTCACGGGCTGCTTCCTGGGGTGTGTGTGTGTGTGTGGTGTGGGGAAAAAAAAAAAAAGTAGTTAGTAAACAGTTGATTGACAGTTGAGAGGCGGGCCGAAAGAGCAAGCTCAACCCCCGTAAAATACAACTAAGTGAATACACACACACACACACACACAACCACACACACACACACACACCACACACACACACACACACACACACACACACACACACACACACACCACACACACACACACACACACACAACACACCACACACACACCACAATGGGCAAAGTTTCTTTCACCTGAATGCCCCTGTTACCTAGCAGTAAATAGGTACCTGGGAGTTAGTCAGCTGTCACGGGCTGCTTCCTGGGGTGTGTGTGTGTGGTGTGAAAAAAAAAAAAAGTAGTTAGTGTAGTTAGTACACAGTTGATTGACAGTTGAGAGGCGGGCCGAAAGAGCAAAGCTCAACCCCCGTAAAATACAACTAAGTGAATACAACTACGTGAATACAACTAAGTGAATACACAGAATTGACATTTGATTTTACTTCAAACACAACCACTTCAACTCTATCTCTCTCTCTCCTCTCTCTCTCTCTCTCTCTCTCTCTCTCTCTCTCTCTCTCATGAACACTGCACACAGACAAAAAAAATCACTCACGGTGGCGAGGTGATGTCGCAGATACACTCACTAGGAGAGTAAATGTTGTCTGGGATGACACACACAACAATGTTCTGTGATATATCATGGCAGGAGCGGGAGGCACTCAGGAGCCCACGCCAACATTACGATGTGGTTCAGTACAAGTGATAAATGACCAAGATGGCCTAATGTGGAAGCTTAATGATAACGATTGATTTGAATGCACTAAAAAATTCATATGAGATGAGCACAGATGTTTGATAGCAAGAGTTAACGAGGCAAACATTAATATGAATATGTTGACTCTGAGGAGAATAAAGTGAGTAGAGAGGTAAGAAAGTAGAGTGGAGGAAAACTATCCGTGGGAGAAGGAATAACTTAGCCAGATACTCGGCTCCAGCCAAGTCTGGCTCTTCCTGGAGAGAGGAACTAACTTGCACGCCGAAATGAGATGAAAAGTCTGGCTCCCAGAGGGCATTCCGTCAGTATTAATCTGCAGGTACTATTGTTACGCCGGGATAAAGAGGCACACACTGGCTCTCTGGACTAAAAGCATTAATCTGCCAGAGTTTGGCTGAACAACAACAATGGAATCCAGAGCAGACAGCAGAGAGGATCAGCAGCAGCAGCAGCAGACAACGGCGAAAGTTATCGCACGGCGTTAATTATTCTCCTACCTGCCGGCGAAGGACCTCACTCGTGTACGTTGTCTAGTATTCATCAAGCAGGATGGAGGTCATACACAACCTGGTGGCAACTTGACAATGATGCAGTTTGCTCGGTCATTTCAACGCTTGTATCTGACCTGGGACACGGAAATCCTTGCCTCCGCTCAGGGGATACAAACACAGCAATGTGTATAGCTGCTTATCGGCGACCATGCACTGGGAGTTTACTCCAGTCCTGGTGAGCGCTCAGGACTAAAATATACTTTCTTGTATGTTGGCCAGACCACACACTAGAAGGTGAAGGGACGACGACGTTTCGGTCCGTCCTGGACCATTCTCTCTCTTTCTCTCACTTCTTTTCCTACCATCCTCCTTCTGTTAAGAAAAGTGTCCTCGTCTCTCTCTTCCTCCGCGTTCTACGCATCAGCGACCCTCAGTTTCTTGATTCTGAAATTGCCTTTATCTACAAATCATTCTCTCGCCTTGGTTACCCTTTACATTTCATCAACTGTGCCTACTCTCAAGCTAAACGAAATTTCTTTCATCCTAAACCTGCTTCCAACACTAGTAGCACTGTACTATACCTTCTCTTCATATCTGACCTCAAAACTTTTACCAATACTTTTCGTCCTCTTGACATTAAACTCGCCTTTCGACAAACTAACACACTTCGTAGCAATCTAGTTCACACTGCTCCTCCTGCTTCTAATGCCGCTGGTGTCTACTCTATTTCCTGCTCGTCTTGTCCTCTCCAATACTTTGGCGAAACTGGCCGTACAC
Source organism: Procambarus virginalis (assembly GCA_020271785.1). Lineage (NCBI taxonomy): Eukaryota > Metazoa > Arthropoda > Malacostraca > Decapoda > Cambaridae > Procambarus > Procambarus virginalis. The sequence continues at coordinate 4,460,150 of WNGS01165339.1, forward strand.
TGAATGACAGACTTAAAGAACACAAGAGAAGTGTTAAGTCTGCAGACACTAACAATGCTCTCTTCTGCCATGTGAGGGAATCTAATCATCCCATTGATTGGTCTTCCTCCAAAATAATCTTTCCTGCCTCTACTCTACACAGACGCCGTCTTGTTGAATCGGCTCTAATACACAATGTACCCAACATGAACTTGAGTCCTGGCTTTGTTGCTGTGGACTCTTCCCTTTCACAGTACATACTCAAATGCTCTAATCTTTCTAACAAACGTGACTTAACATAAGCCTACCCTTCCATTTATCTTTCTTTCTCTTTCCTTTTCTGTCTCTCTTCTCCCTTTTTCTGTTCATTGTCTTCTCCTACGCTCCCTTGCTATCCTCTTCTTATTCCTATCTCCTTCTCATTCGGTGGTTAAAATAGGACCTGCCTCGCTTGGGCCAATAGGCCCTCTGCAGCTCTTATTATTATTACTATCCCCTCTACTACACCTTACTCTGCTCCTCAGCTCTCTCTTGTCTATTTATTGCCTGTCTCTACTTCCTTATCACACCATTTGGTCACCATTTGATCCGGGAGACATCTCCCGTCACGCAGGGTGCAGTTGCGCCTCCACAGATCTCCAGTATCATCTTTTGATACTGGTAATGGCTCAAAAGGTCCACCACTTACGGGCTATTCATGCCCGTGCCACCTCTTGGGTGGCTTAATCTTCATCAATCAATCTTCCTCATCACAATCGACTTGAAAATGGTCCAGGACGGACCGAAACGTCGTCGTCCCTTCACCTTCTTGTGTGTGGTCTGGTCAACATACTTTAGCCACGTTATTGTGGCTCATCGCTTGCATACTTTCCTGTAGGTCAGCAAGCAGTGTCACGACTCTTAATGATCAGCCAGAGGTCAAGAGGCCTTATTCCAAACACCAGCCCAAATTCAGCGCGTCACGTTTTCTGCCTACTCGCTTTCTTCCACACACTGAAGGATGGCACTCTTCCTGCAGGTGGATCTCAGTTAATGTGACGTGTTCTTAATTTCTGCGATAATGGAAGGATATTATGAGTGACACAAGCTGTTCCCAGCGTTATGGTACTGTAGGGGGAGCTGGTGAAGCTATCGTTAATTCCACGATATAAATAATCATGAGATATTGTTTCCTAGTACATAAATGGATGAGAAAATTTAAATACAGTCAATTTATTTTATTTAATATCTTTAATATAGAACCACTTACCTACCTAGAAACCAAAAAAGCGAGAGAAAGAGACTGAGGGTTCGATCAACGTGACAAGACGGATGCATTTGGGCTGAATTACCAATTCAGCCCAAAACCCATCTTTGAAAGTAAGTAGGTGATCTCCCTTCACCTAATACCCAAATGTGCAACAGAGAAATTAAAAA
>WNGS01165339.1:4462544-4478234 GCA_020271785.1 Procambarus virginalis
AAACAGAATAAGAAATAAAACAAAATTGTGATTTTTTAAATTTTTTAATTTATTAATTAAAAATATATTTATACCCTCTGGGGAAGATTATTTACATATAGCAGAGAATAATATTACGGGTCGCTAGGACTGACCCCTGCGGGACTCCACTTGTAACGTCTCGCCAATTCTGAGACCTCAAGCCGCCTCACACTGACTCGTTGTCTCGGCTGTTGAGCTAGGTACTCCTGTATCCAATGGAGTACCTTCCCGTTCACTCCCAGCCTGCATCCCAGCTTTTCACTAACCTCTTGTGTGGCACTGTATCAAAGGCTTCTGGCAATCGCAAAATATGCATTCTGGCCCACCGCTTCTCATTTCTTGCCTGATTTTTGTTGCCTGGTTGTAGATATTCAAGTAACGCCTGTGAGGGCAGGGACATGCCATCCCGTGAACCCACATGTTGATCGCGAGTGTTACAAAGTTCCTTCGCTCCAGATGTTCGCACTAGCTTTTTCGCATAATCTTTCTCCATCAGCTTGCATGGTGAGGCAGGTTAGGGAGCAACTGGGGGCTGTAGTTCATTGCTCCTGTCGATCCCCTTCTTGTATATGCGGGGGGGGGTGACTACGTTAGCTGCTTTCCAAATTTCTACAGGTTCCTCTGTTGCAGTGAGATTGTTAGTACACTATGGAAAGTGACAGGGCACAGTTCTTTCTCCTTCCTTTAGTATCCAAGGGGAATTCCATCTGGGCCTATAGGGCCTTGTCCATCCAACTCTAGTAAAAAACACTTTCTTACTTGCCGCGGCGTCTGTAATCTAAAACGCTTCCAGTGGTTCCTCGTTAGCTATTCCCGATCTTTATATCTCTGGGAATTTTTCTCTTGGCTCTAATGTGAAGACCTGGATAATTTCTTATTCAGTTCCTCACACACAAATTCCTTGTCGTTTGTAGTGAATCCTCTCTGGGCCCCCGTATCCTTAATTTCATAACCTGCTCCTATTACTGTTGTAAGGAACTGTGTTGTTCCTATTACTGTTGTTCCTTTACTGTACTGTTTTACTGTGTAGTGTGTGTGTGTGTCAGTGTGTGTAGTGTGTGTGTGTGTGTGGTGTGTTACTCACCTATTGTACTCACCCTATTTGTGCTTGCGGGGGTTGAGCTTTGGCTCTTTGGTCCCGCCTCTCAACGTGTCAATCAACTGGGTGTAGCAGATTCCTGAGCCTACTGGGCTCTAATCATAGTTACCACTTGAAACTGTGTATGGAGTCAGCTCCACCACATCACTGCCTAATTGCATTTCCATCCGTTTAAAACTACTCTGACACTGAAAAAGTTCCTTCTAACGGTCTCTGTGGCTCATGTGGATATCAGTTTCCACCTGTGTCGCCCTTGTTCGCGTCTCTCCTAGTGTTGAATAGTTTGTCCTTGTCTACCCGGTCGATTCCTCTGAGGATTTTGTAGGTTGTGATCATCATCTCCCCTTACTCTTCTGTCGTTGCCAGTGTCGTAAGGGTGCATTTCCCGCAGCCTTTCCTCGTAACTCATGCCTCTTAGTTCTGGGACTAGTCTAGTGGCCATACCTTTGGACTTTTTCCAACTTCGTCTTGTGCTTAGCAAGGTACGGGCTCCATGCGGGGGCTGCGTACTCCAGGATGGTCTTACATAATGTGGTGTAGCAAGATTCTGAATGATTCCTTACACAGGTTTCCTGAACGCTGTTCTGATGTTGCCCAGCCTCGCATATGCCGCAGAGTTATCCTTTTTATGTGGGCTTGCAGGAGACAGGTTTGGTGTGGATATCAAACATCCTAAGATCTTCTCTCTGTCCGTTTCATTAAGTACTTCATCTCCTATTCTGTATCCTGTGTCCTGCCTCCTCGTTTCCACTGCCTGTTTCATTACTTAGCATTTACACGGGTTCGAACTTCACAGGCCATTTGTTGGACCATTCACTCGGTCGGTCTAGGCGTCTTGTAGCCTCTACTATCGTCCTCAGTTTCAATCCTCCTCATAATTTTTTGCATCATCGCAAAACTTGAGAGAAACGATTCTATACCCTCTGGGAGATCATTTACATATACAGAACAGTTAGGTCCAAGGACTGACCCCTGCGGGACTCCACTCGTAACGTCTCGCCAATCTGAGACCTCACCCCTCACACTGACTCTTTTGTCTCCTGTTTGTTAGGTACTCCTGTATCCAACGGAGTACCTTCCCTTTCACTCCAGCCTGCATCTCCAGCTTTTTCACTAGCCTCTTGTGTGGCACTGTATCAAAGGCGGTTCTGACAATCCAAAAATATGCGTCTGCCCACCCTTCTCTTTCTTGCCTTATTTTTGTAGCATGGTCGTAGAATTCAAGTAACCCTGTGAGGCAGGACCTGCCATCCCTGAACCCATGTTGATGCTGTGTTTACAAAGTTCCTTCGCTCCAGGTGTTCCACTAGCTTTCTTCGCACAATCTTCTCCATCAGCTTGCCATGGTATCAGGTTAGGGACACGGCCTGTAATTGCAGTGCCTCCTGTCTATCCCCTTTCTTGTATATCGGGACTACATTGTGTGTGTGTGTGTGTGTGTGTTGTGTGTGTGTGTGTGTGTGTGTGTGTGTGTGTGTGTGTGTAGTATAACTCATGAACTCACCCAGCAAAAGACCCCAGCCAAAAACTTATATGAAATAAAATAAAAATTAAGCCAGCTATTTCCCCAAAGTTTAAAATCTTTCATAAGCTTATTTGGTAATAAACTTAATCACAAGTTTCGATGCTACATATTTGTTAGATGGGATTTTTACTTATAACATGGCACTGTGAATAATGCAATTTGAAGGTAGAGAAAAATTGTCCAATGTCGGTAATTAAGCCGTGAAATTCTGCAAACTTTCAGGATTTAAATTTATTCATCGGTAAAAGTGAGTTATGGTTAAGTTTACTGTCGGGAGAAGTCAGGTTTCCTTCGAAGCAAAGTAGTGTATCCTCCTCTAAAAGGTCTCACCTACATTTGTCTCCCGGGTTTTGCGTTAGCTTCCTAGTCCCGGCTCTCCAACTTGTATTCTTAAATTTATTTTGTTTTCCTTAGTTTTGAGAACATATATATTGAGCTCGCCTCGACACTTGGCACTCGTAGTTCATTCCTCTTGGTCGTAACTCATACACAAAAGAAGATTTCATGACATTCCTGAGACTCATCTGTGTTGAAGCTTCCATCCGTGCCTCATGGTCTACTCCTGTCATGTTCAATGTAAAGTACCTCTGGTTATCCCTAGTTGTCATATTTACTGTTATAATAATTCCTCAGTTTCCTATTTCCTCCAATGTTTCTTATTGTTAATACCGCTCTTCTCTCTCTCTCTCTCTCTCTCCTCTTCTCTCTCTCTCTCTCTCTCTCTCTCGCTCTCTCTCTCTCTCTCATCTCTCTCTCTCTCTCCTCTCCGTCTCTCCTGTCCTCTCTCTCTCATCGCCATTCGGCAAATTATTAATTACAATATCTTATATGAATATTTAAATTCCCCAGATGCATGATTGCACTTCCAGGTTAGATGGATAAGTTGAAGGGACACAAACGTGAACTACTAGGTTAAGTAGTTCAGTTGACATTAGACAACCTTGCAGTCCCACGTTAGGTAGTTCAGTTGACGGTAGACAATCCTGCCTACCAAGTTAGGTAGTTTAATTTGGTGTTGAAAACGCTGGTTTGTTATTGCGTTCATCAGGTATTGATATGCTTGTAACGGGAGCAAAACAAAACAATGTGGTGAATTTCCAAATCATTTGTGATCTCATAAATAAAATATGAGCATCACTGTCAATCACGCTTATCAACACACTACACGCGTTAGCGTGTAGTGTGTTGAGAAGGTTCGAATTCCGAGCGGGACAGAAACTGTTGGGCTCGTTTCACTTCACCTAATGCGACTGTTCATCTGGCAGTAAATATATAACCAGAAGTTAGTCAACTGTTATGGGAGTTTTATCCTGGGTAGGGTCATTAGTTCGACCTTGCGGGACCCCGATATAAGCTTAACGTATATAGAACACAGGTTGTCTGTATTTGTATATACATCCTCTGATGAATCCAGGCCTGGAAACACGCTTCATATATGAATAACACCTCGAACTTTAAACATGAACTCCAGTGGTTTACAAATACATTTACAGAAGATTTACGCATGTGACTGTCAGCGAATTCTTCCCTAGCGATTGAGATATTTCCTTAACTGTCAAAACAAAAGACATTATTCCCTAGAGGTGGGGAGGGAGGGGAATGAGTGGGGGGAGGGTTAGCATCTTTTTCCTGGGCACCACAGGTGGAGAACAGAGTTTTGGGAACGGGAGGGGAAGTAGTGAGAGACCAACTATGTAGTGAGAGGGAAGCAGAGAGTGAGGAAGAGAGGTAGGGAGATAGAGAGAGAGAAATATTGGATGGGAGAGAGATTTATTACTGCCAAAGAGTCATATTCGCTCAACACCCTTCATAAAGATGATCAATATAATTTAAATAAGAATCCAAATTTTCATAACAAAAGTATAATTAATTGATTTTGGTGTTTCAAGCAATATATATGTAATGTCGTCAAAGACTGCGCTTGGGCTAGCTCCACAGTAGTCAAATGTGGCGACAATTCGTAAATGATGTCAGATGTCACATGACCTATAATTACCAATAGGAGGTAACTAGAATCGATACTTGGTGGTGGTGGTGTGGAAGAGGGGGGACACGACCTAGTGTGAGGTCCACTTACTGTGTCCTGTTATCTCTTTAAGACCACTTGTGTCCTGTTATGTGTTTAGGACCTCCTGTGTACTGTTATCTCTTCCTATTATCTCCAGAGGAGTCCCTATGTCCAGCTTTCTCTTGAGGACTCCCTGTGTCCTGTTATATCTTGAGGACTCACAGTATCCTCTTATCTCCTGAGGACTCCCTGTGTCCTGTTATCTCTTGAGTACTCCCTGTGTCCTGTTATTTCTTGAGGACTTCTTGTGTTCTGTTATCTCTTGAGGACCCCGTGAGTCCTGTTATCTCTTGAAGATTCACTGTGTTCTGTTATCTATCGAGGACTTAGTGTGTCCTGTTATCTCTTTAGGATTCCCTGTGTCCTTTTATCTCTTTAGGATTCACTGTGTCCTGTTATCTCTTTAGGATTCCCTGTATCCTGTTATCTCTTTAGGACTCCATGTGCCCTGCTATCTCTAGGGGATTCCCTATGTCCTGTTATTTCTTGTGGACTCCCTGTGTCCTGTTATCTCTTTAGGACTCCATGTGTCCTGTTATCTCTTTAGGACCCCCCCTGTGTCCTTTTATCTCTTGAGGACTGGACTGGTCAGATCTTGGCCCATTCTTATTACTCAGAAGCGGGTGCCTTTGATCTCAGTTATTTCAAGAGACACACAAAGATCCACTTTTATAACGCCTAGTGGACGGCAGTAGAGGTTGGCGAGATTGACAGACACTGGAGCAGGCTGTCTTTGGCATAAAACGATCTGTTTAAATACCTCTCTTGGGATTCACCCTCAACCAAAATTTATTTTCTTCATTTACCGGCGCCTCTTTCATTTTCTCTTTTTAATGGCGAATTGCAGCCTCCCTACACCACCCACCACCACGGCAGTGAATGAACTGAATGTCTTCAGGAAAGTTGTAGAAGATTACCCGTTTGCTTTCAGAAAGGGGTGGTGGGCGAAGCCCTCGAAGCTGTGGGAGGATCGTTTGTTTTATGCTAATACAGCTGAAGTATGAATAGCAGGAAATTTGTGTTAATTTTTCCGAGATCAACGATTAATGGTGCATATTTTTAAAGGATTTTTTTTGGGACAGTTGTATTCAATTATTGTCAGGCCACCAATACGTGTGACCTGATGGCAATGCCAAACATCTTCGTGGGGGTAAGAGTGTGACCCTGGACCTCTATTAGCCTATTTCTAGCCCAAACCATTTTCCCCTCCGCCCACAAAGTCTGGGTCCAACCTTGGAATGACATACATACACAGACATTCTGTCTTATAGATAGACAAACTTAGAAGTAAGAACTTCATGACATCCTTGGCAGACGATTGAGAAGACATTATGAAGAAAATGACTGCTGTAAAAGACTGAGAAAATACAAGCTAATACCCATAACACATTCGACTGAGCAATGGGAAGTACAGTGATGATTAACTGCGATGTATTCCATGCACTTAGGTATTGTAGAAATGAAGAACTTAAATGTTTAGGTTCAAATCCTTTTGATGTGAAAGTTACTAAAGTTGGACAAAAGTTGCTAGCACTGTCTCAACTGAGGCACAGAGAGTCTTCAATGATTTGTTCTACTCCTTTCGACAAGATAAAATTAGATTCTATTAATGGTCTAAAAAATTATAGTAGTGTTCGCATTGCTAGACCTCATAAGGGTAGGGGCGTAGATATTTGTTATAAGACGCATTATATTAATAAAGTTGAGAGACTGCTTGCGATACCTGTAAAATAATATATACAATGTTTTCCTGTGAAATACAGTTAGTTTTGATCCGTTAAACATTAGATAAAAATTAAAAACTAATGTAATTATTCAACCATCCATTGCAGATTATTTTACAATTTATGCGTTATTAATGTAATCCTATTAGATAATCCTATTAGATAAACATAATCCATTAAACTATTTGCATTTGATATACATTTAGGTGAGTCCCATGGTAACTCTAGTGACCTGGGAGTTAGTGCAGGCTGGTGAGTGTGTGATGACCGCCTGTGTATAGTGACCTGAGAGTTAGTGCAGGCTGGTGGGTGTGTGATAGCTGCCTGTGTATAGTGACCTGAGAGTTAGTGCAGGCTGGTCTGTGTGTGATGGCTGCCTGTGTATAGTGACCTGAGAGTTAGTGCAGGCTGGTGGGTGTGTGATGGCTGCCTGTGTATAGTGACCTGGGAGTTAGTGCAGGCTGGTGGGTGTGTGATGGCTGCCTGTGTATAGTGACCTGGGAGTTAGTGCAGGCTGGTGGGTGTATGATGGCTGCCTGTGTATAGTGACCTGAGAGTTAGTGCAGGCTGGTGGGTGTGTGATGGCCGCCTGTGTATAGTGACCTGAGAGTTAGTGCAGGCTGGTGGGTGTGTGATGGCTGCCTGTGTATAGTGACCTGAGAGTTAGTGCAGGCTGGTGGGTGTGTGATGGCTGCCTGTGTATAGCAGGCGGACAAGGCCTGACCTTTGACCTATTGCTACTCTCACCAGCTGACTCTCGTTCCCTGCACTCTCCCAGCCTCTCTCTCATGCGCTCTCGTAGCCGCTAGGTCATATCATCTCTCTCTCTCCCAGGTGTTCCTCTCACCACTCTCCCAGGTGTTCCTTCTCACCACTCTCCCAGGTGTTCCCTCTCACCACTCTCCCAGGTGTTCCCTCACACCACTCTCCCAGGTGTTCCCTCTCACCTCTCCCAGGTGTTCCCTCTCACCACTCTCCCAGGTGTTCCCTCACACCACTCTCCCAGGTGTTCCCTCTCACCACTCTCCCAGGTGTTCCCTCTCACCACTCTCCCAGTGTTCCCTCTCACCACTCTCCCAGGTGTTCCCTCTCACCACTCTCCCAGGTGTTCCCTCACACCACTCTCCCAGGTGTTCCCTCTCACCACTCTCCCAGGTGTTCCCTCTCACCACTCCCAGGTGTTTCCCTCACACCACTCTCCCATGTGTTCCCTCTCACCACTCTCCCAGGTGTCCCCTCACACATCTCTCACACACACACACTACCTCTCCAGGTGAGAAAGATCTAGGAGTTGATATCACACCAAACCTGTCTCCTGAAGCCCACATCAAATGAATAACGTCTGCGACATATGCGAGGCTGGCTAACATCAGAACAGCGTTCAGGAACCTGTGTAAGGAATCATTTAGAATCTTGTATACCACATATGTAAGACTAATCCTGGAGTATGTGGCCCCAGCATGCAGCCCGTACCTTGTCAAGCACAGGACTAAGCTAGAAAAAGTTGAGAGGTAGGCCACCAGGCTAGTCCCTGAACTAAGAGGCATGAATTACGAGGAAAGGCGCCGTGAAATGCACCTCATGACACTGGAAGACAGAAAAGTATGGGGAGACATGATCACTACCTGCAAAATTCTCAGAGGAATTGACAGGGTTTATAAAGATAAACTGTTTAAGACGTGTGGTACGCCAAAAAGGGGACAAAGATGGAGATTGAGTACCCACATGAGGCACAGGGACGTTAGAAAGAACTTTTTCAGTGTAAGAGTAGTTAACGGATGGAATGCACTGGACAATAAGGTGGTGGAGGCTGACTCCATACAAAGTTTTAAATGTAGATGTGATAGAGCCCAGCAGGCTCAGGAATCTGTACACCAGTTGACGGACAGTTGAGAGGCGGAACCAAAGAGCCCGAGCTCAACCACCGCAAGCACAACTAGATGAGTACACTATCTCTGACGTCATCCACAGGGTCCGGAGCTTGGACCTCGCCTGGGCTTGGCAGGAAGCAGTTGCTAGCAACAGGTGTGCAATTCCTGTCTGATAATTACGTTAGATAACCCTCCTGCATCTTCCTGCAGGCGGCTCCATCAAGTCCTTCACCGCCTGGATCATGGGTGGAATCATTCTCCACAGTCATCCTTGGATTATGGAGAGGATAGAGGAAACTGCAAAAGGTGTTTTGGCCCATATGTGACAACTTGTATTTGCGTCCACCCTAATTCATTCTTATATGTCTCACCTGCGCCTGAAACACTCCAGCGATCCATTGTCAATTAAGTCACTTGGTAATTGGTTCCGTATATCGCCTTTAACGTCCGTCTTTGAGTAGTTTGGTGGCCAGCCTTCACTGCATTACATGAAAGTATAGTTCCACTTCCTTGTCTGGATTAAGACCTGTATCCTCGCTAAGCGTCCTTCCTTGGAACGTTACTCTTCTCTGCCATCTATTTAACTTCATCTTCCATATTATTCTTTCATGGATAATGAGTTGCCTCCTTTTAATATGGAGTTCTTTGGATTATAGAAATTGTCAGCCAAACTTCCGCTGGTGTCCTGATTCTGTCAACTTATTCACAATGTGAGTTACGATAAATGTTTTTGTAATGTTCATATCAAGATCCCTTGAGCCGATTTAGTTGTTAATAAATATAAATGAGGCAAAATCGCCGTTTTGCGATCTATTAAGGTGGTGATACCGGCATTACCATTGGCTGAGATGAAAGGGACGTACCTCAGCTCCTTCCCTTGATCTGCCACTACGTGCAGGAGTCTAACCATCCTCTCAGTCTAACCACGAATGTACGAACCTAGGCAACCCACCTAACCTATCGAAGTCGATGCATAGAGAACGTGACTACTTATGAGCCATTACTCTTCCTATTACGTTACAATGTTAACGTTAGTAACGATTACGTAAAAAATGCGACCTATTAGTTGTGAGGGCGGGTTATGACCCGCGTGACCTGAGAGCACCGACAGTTAGGTTGAACCATCAGCGCCGCGCCACCCGCTCTCTGACCTGACCTCCCAGTTGATATTACAACAATTAAATTAAGAAGTTAGCCAGAATCAAGTCATTTTCTTAATTCAGCTGATGTATGAGAGGGGTATTCTTGCACTGGATTGTGTTGCTTACATATTAAATGTTGTTTCAAATGACAGGATTTTGAGAAACTCTTAGAAAACATGTATATAAAAATTTAATGTTTATTGGGAATAACATGTTAGTGTTTTATTCAAGAGTTCTGATGTGTTGAAGAATTTGTAATTTTTGTTGCCATGATCCAAGTTTTAATAATTAGTATTAACTATTCACTCACGCCATTAAGTAATTTAGGAAAGATAGACGAGTTCTAGAAGGAGGTCTCCATATAGCTTTCTTGAACATGCAAGGCAGAATTTTATTTAAATGGAGCGAAATTTATAAGATTTTAAATATTTTAATAAGTTTAAGGTATCTGCCCCTTTTTATTGGAAATTGGGAACATGGTATAATTCTAATTTATAAATACAACTACAGAAGAACAAATCCACAAGGGCCGTAATGAGGGTTCGAACCTACACACGGGATGTTCCCAGCTGCATCTTAGTCAACTCTGCCACGACAGTTCAAAACAACTACACATTCTGAAATATTGCAACTCCAATGAGGAAAGACACGGCGTTTTGATTAAAGATATTTATCTAATATGACTGGAGAACATAGAACACATATGACTGTAGAACATGAAACACAAATATGACTGGAGAACTTGGAACACACAAATATGACTGAAGATCATGGAACACATATGTGACTGGAGAACTTGGAACACACAAATATGACTGAAGAGCAAGGAACACATATGTGACTGGAGAACATGGAACACATATGACTGGGTACATGGTAGGTTGGAAGGTTAGAATCGGGCCACTAGGCTAGGTCACGCACCTGTTAAGATGAGCAGATGGAAGCAGACAGGAACATACCGCTTCAGGATGACCCCGAAATCATAACGTGCCGGCCGAGTTTCCTCAATAAACTATAGCATGATCTGCCAGTTACGGAATTTTTATATGTCTGTGACGGTCAAAGTGACGAGACTGAGGGACAGACAGACACATATACAACAGCAGACACCTTGCGATGAAGCGGCAAGACGAGGGACAAAAGCTTCAGGAAAGTGTTTTGAAACGAGACGCCAAGGACAAACCTGTATTAAAGGTGAAGTCTCCCTCTGACCGCAGGTTCATCACTGAGAACTGAAGAAATCCTTTACCAAGGATAACTTCACTTGTAATAAAGTATTCTCCTTGACTGGAGAACGTCGTGTTCAGGGCGATGGCTGGTCTTCAAACCCACCCTGACTGATCATCCCTTCCCCTCAACTAATGCGTCTCCTTTACTTCCTTTTGGTCCCCCCATCGTACAAAATACAGAGTACTATGAAAAGAAGCTCAAAAATTGTGACGCTTCCTATCCATCAGTAGGTTAAGTTGGGTGCTTGGGATCGTATGTTTCTGTTTAGGTTAGGCCTTTGCATTTTGTGCGTTGAGTCAAGAAGAACGGAGACTGGCTTGCTGTTTCTCTCACAGCAAGAGACCGCCCACAACTATAGTCAGTCGAGGGACACTTTGTTTTAATTAAACTATTCCGCACCTTTTAAGTATACTTAACTGCTAGGGCATATAATATATTTTGTTGAGACATATTTCTAGGCGAGGAAAGACGCCGCTCAGCAGGTTTCCACTTCACTTCCGTCACTGACAAGTTACCTGACAAGCGTAAAAAGCAGGAGACATTTGTTATGATCCCCAAGTAGGTCAATGAGGTAGGTCTGCCTTTTGAGAGTTATTCACCACCTGACTAGATTAAAGGAATTAAATCAAGCAATGTCAGTAATTATGAGTAAGGACAGACATGGTAGGGAAAAGAGGTAAGATAGGATGTCGACAATATGTTACGAGACGTGACGTGGGCTGAGGTCTTAAGAGTCACCTGAGTCGTGAAAGTCGACAGGGACAGACGTACGTCGATGACTCCTTTGAAGAAGGAAGTTTGTAGCTCACGGTGAAGAGTTTGAGAGAAGATACGTGTGGGGAAGCTGTTTGAGGACGACGTGTAACGTATCTCTGTTATCGTGGTAACGTTATAAGGGCGGCCCTGTAGCCTATTGGGTGGTCTTACCTTTTGTGGACCCTACTATGCGAAAATCCTTTAAGTATATAAGTTGGGCAGATGCTCTTGTGTGGCACCTGTTAGGCGATATCTCACGCTCGATCTGGACGGTTAGGAGCTGATATTGGCACGTCCAAGAGAAACATGTAGACGATTAGGCGTTTTTTGCGGTAAGAGCCCAATTTACTGTACTATATTGCATGTTATATTTCGATCGTGTGTCCAGTGATCGTATGGGACACTTGTTAATGTAGGTTAAAGAGTTGGTGGAAGAAATGATACGATATAATGAATTTGAGATCATTTGATATTATGGAGGCGGGTGCGACATATACTCGCGTAGACGAGTACATTGTACAAGTGACGGGAAAAGTTCCCCCGGCGCCCAGCGGAGGATTACTGGGTGGACTCATCCATTGTCGGGCAGGACCTTCCGCAGTAGGACCGGCGTGCTGAGTAAGACGTCAGAAGTGGAAATTCAATATATATATATATATATATATATATATATATATATATATATATATATATATTATATATATATTATATATATATATATAATATATATATATATATTAATATATATACATATATATATATATATATATATATATATATATATATATATATATATATATATATATATACAATATATATATATATATATATATATATATATATATATATATATATATATATATACTATAGAATGTGAATTACTATAGAATGTATTACACTATTACACTTACTTATACAATTTGCACAACGTTTCGAACCTCCATGGTTCATTCTCAAGTGAAAAGAAATTACAGAATTCGTTAATTTATACCCGTTCGGGGTCAGGTGATAAATAAGTAAATAAAGGTAAAACAAGGGGGATACATAGGGAATAAATGGGGGACGAAGCACATAAGAACAAAGGTAACTGCAGAAGGCTTATTGGCCCATACGAGGCAGCTCCTATCTACATACAAAGATTAATTAGGTGTATTTGGCCTGTTATATTGAACAGTGTCTTCTGTGTTGGCATCGTTATGTTCTGGTCTTATCCTTACTCTCATTGTGGGTAGAGTAAATAGTTCCTTGATTTGGGTGTTCATGGTAGGTTATTCTATTCTTATGTGAATTGCTTCAAGAATTTGTAATCGTTTTGCATCTTGGGTTTTGTCTATTATACAGGTATTTTTGTTCAACATTTCTCCTGTTAGGGTGATGTCATGGGCTTGTCTCATATGATTCCTGGAGGCACCGGATTGAAGATAACATGTCAAACGCCTCGTCAGCTTGGTCGACGTCATACCTATGTACTTAGATTGAAGGTTACATCCTTCATGTGGGCAAGTGTACATGTATACAACGCTTGACTGCTGTAGAGGGTTCTCCGTCGGTTTCAGGCTGTTTTTGTTAAGGAGTTCGGAAGTCTTCTTGGTTTTGTAGAATATGAGTTTTGTAGAATTTTCTCAGCAACGCACATGCGTTGCTGAGCCACAGCAATGCGTGGCAGGGTACTGCTAGTATAAACTATTTGACTAACTCTAAGGCTTTATTGGAAACTTACATATAAATTTTCCTTGAAATTTTAACAATGCTTAGTTCTATCCTGAGTAATACAGTAAATTTTCAGTTATCAATGAAAAACTGCTGCAGAAAACAAAAGCCTTAACGAGTTCTAATAAGTGAACAAGATATTAGCTCTCCAAGCACAAGTAATTACCTCTCCATACGTCATTAACTTATGATGTGTAGAATAGTAGACAATATCACATGGCAAAAGACAAATTCTATTTACATCTAATATTCCACTGAAGGCCTTAGTTAATGTTCTATTCGCCAAATAAATCCATGAGGATGCATCGATACTGTATACGAACAACACCAACTGCAGGTAGCCTTTACAGAAGAAGTAGCGATGCCGCCTAACTGGGGTTTAAAATTCTCTCGTCTTCTAACGCATTCTTGTACTCGTTTTTTGAGGCGGCGAGGAGCGTCAGTGAGCCAGCCACCACACACGGAGCCTTGGTCGCTGGCGCGGAGGTGAAGTCGCTCACCTGCCCGCGAAGAGAGGGGGTCGATGTGAAGCCTTCCGAGATGCATCGCTTTCCGCTGGCGTGATTGAAATTTGATTCACCACTTGTGATGATGGCAATATCCAACGTGTTTGTGTGTACTCACCTAGATGTGCTTTCGGGGATTGAGCTTTGGCTCTTTGGTCCCCTCCTCTCAAGAGCCAATCTAATAGAGTAGAGATTCGTCAGCTTCTCTAACTCTATAATATGTGCATTTGAAATTGTACATGGAGGCAGCCTCCACCACATCACTTACTTGGGCATTCCATTTACTATCTACTCTTACACTGAAAACGTTCTTTCAGTTCTTTCTTTTTGTCTCTGTGGCTCATTTGGGTACTCAGCTTCCACCTGTGTCCCGTTGTGCGTGTACCACCAGTGCTAAATAAGCTATCCTTGTCTACCCTATCAATTCCCCTGAGTCTTTTGTATGTGGTGATCATTTCTATCCGAGGTCTTCTGTCTTCCAGTGACGTGAGGTGCAGTTCACCAAGCCTTTCCTCGTAACTCATGCCTCTTAGTTCTGGTATTGGCCTAGTGGCATACCTCATTGTTATTCTTTTTACGTGGGCTTCAGGAGACAGGTTTGGTGTGATATTAACTCCTAAATCTTTCTCTCTGTCCGTTTCGTGAAGGATTTCATCTCCCATTCGGTATCCAGTGTCTGGCCTATTTCCTCCGCCCTGTTTCATTACTTTAAATTTACTCGGGTTTAACTTTAGAAGCCATTTGTTGGACCATTCCTTCAGTTTGTCTAGGTCATCTTGTAGCCTCATAGTATCTTCCTCTGTCTTAATCCTCCTCATAATTTTTACATCAACAGCAAACATTGAACGGAAAGAGAATATTTCCTCTGGGTGATTATTTACATATATCAGAAACCGTCTAGGTCCAAGGACTGATCCCTGTGGGTCTCCACTGGTGACGCTTCGCCACTCCGAGACCTCACCCTCACAGTGACTCGCTGTCTTCTGTTGCTAAGGTACTCCCTTATCCAATGGAGCACCTTCCCTTTCACTACTCCGTACATCTTCAGCTTGTGCACGTGTCTCTTATGTGTTGTCAAAGATTGTCTGGCAATCCAAAAATATGCAGTCTGCCCATCCCTCTCTTTTATTGCCTGATTTTTGTTGCCTGGTCATTTGTTATGTCATTTTCACATTGTCGTTCTGCCTCTCTTCTCAACCTGACGTATCCATTCCTGGTGCTCTAGTAGCTTTCTCTGCTGTCTAGTTTCCTGATATTTGTATAGTTACTTCCCTCCCTTGTACTTAGTTGCTTTGCTAGCTTACATCCATGATTAATCCAAGGGTTTCTCGTCTGCATTTCGTGTTTTTTTCCTTTTGGACTGAGACGAACTTTTCTGTGGCCTCCTTACACTTTTGTGTGATGTAGTCCATCATGTCTTGGGCCTTCCTTCCCCTGAGCTCTGTTTCCCAAGATACATCTGTTAAGAATTTTCGTATCTCCTCATAGTTTCCCTTTCGGAATGCCAACCTTTTGCTTTCTGGTCCCTTCCTTGAGTACATTAATCTTACTACGACCAGATATTCAAACATCAGTTCACTGTGATCGCTCATTTCCACGGGGGCTTCACAACCGATTTCCCTTATGTCGGAGTCGTTCAGTGTGAGGACTAGGTCGAGTCTTGCTAGTTCATCGTTGCCTCTTATTATTGTGGGTCCTCTGACATTCTGACTAAAAATGTTTCTTGTCGCCTCTTCTAATAGTTTAGCTCTCCATGTTTTCTCACCACCATGTGGTTCTTTGTTTCTCAGTCTATCCTTCTGTGATTAAAGTCCCCCTATGATGAGCAGATGGGATCGATTTCTACAGGCAGCTGCGGCTGCCCTCTCAATCATTGTGTTAACTGCCAAGTTGTTTCAGTCATACCTTAGATCATTTGGAGAGGATTATCACTGCTACTACTACTCTTGGTCCTCCCATCGTCATGGTGCCTGTTATGTAGTCTCTGACCCCTCGAAGTCTGTGATAACCATGGTCACTCTTTCCCAAGAGAGGAAGG
>WNGS01165339.1:4521151-4549436 GCA_020271785.1 Procambarus virginalis
ATTATTATTATTATTATTATTATTATAATAATAATAATAATAATAATAAAAACAACAACAAGGAAATCCTTGAGTGTTCAGTAGAACTTCAGGTTACAATCCTTATACCATGTCAGGGTGTAGTCGCTAGAGCATGTGCGTGGGAACCCCCAGCTCATAGGTTCGAACCCTCATCACGGCTCCTACGGATTTTTTCATTGATGCAGTCAAGTTAGTGTGATCACTCTCTATGAAATAATAATAATACTAACAATAATATCAACAATAATAAATCCACTGGAGCTGTGAGGGGGCGCGAACCTACGACCAAGGCATAGCCAGCAGCATACTAGACCACCAGTAACTTGTAAAAGTCGTACAAACGGACTTTTACTTAAACCATGGGAAGTCTACTGAAGCCAGTCCAAGTGGTCACGTATGACCCCACAAGCACTCGGGTAGAAGGGCAAAGTGGTCCTAAACCTTACGCCCAACTAAAAAATACAAAAAAATTAACGTGATATATATATCAGTGAGAAACTCCACTAGTGCTATGAGGTGGGCGCGCACCTACGACCGCGGCGTTGCCAGCTGCATGTAAAGTATGCGGCTGGCGATGCTTTGTCGTAGATTCGAACACCTACCAGCCTTAGTGGATTTTCTCATTTATATATATCACGTTAATGTGATTTCTGTGGTATCAACAATAATAATGGAGAAGCTTACTAAATGCTGTAGTGTATGAGACGAAAAAATACTCAAAAAACTTTTGCAAGTGTACTTATAATTAAACAGAATTTCGGATGCACCCAACATCCTTCATAACGGTGGTGTAAACGATGCTCAGAGCAATGTTTACACGACCTCGATAAACGATGTAAGCTGCATCTGAAAATTTGGTTTACTAATACACTCAATCGCTTTGGGTATTTTCTTCACCCATCAACAACAACAATAATAATGATAGTAGTACAATAATAATAATAATAATAATAAAAATAATAATAACGAGTATGTTTCAACTTTCTTACTAGAAGTGAGTTAGTAAGACCTTGGGTCAAGACTGTTCGTCCATCCTATGAACCCGTCCACTCCTTGCGGCTTACAGTCCTACAAAGCTCACGTGGACTTACAAACGTACCACTACACTGGACATAGACAAGAGCAGTAGCTGCCACAATAAGAAAAGCAAGATCGTCATCAGGAAGCTATAGCCAGTGTTCTTGATCTCAGTCTTTGGAAAGATCTTGCTAAAAATCCTTGTTAAGATACAAGAAAAATACCTTGATTAAAAAGACTACTTACTACGTAACAAACAAATTGTTGGCTATCTTAGCTGACGGAGACACAAAATATACTGTCTAGTCATACGGCAAGGTAAGAAAACACTGATGTACAGCCCATCAACTCCCACATTAGAAGAAATTTATGAAAATCTTTTTTCACTTAACAAGTGAAAAATCTTGAATCGAAATGCGACGGGAAAGTAGATTGTCTCAAGAGATACAGTCATGATAATGTATTACAATACCGCTCCAAATTCTCATCATTAATGGAATACCCGCCACTATTTGGGGGGATCCCTGTCCATCTCCTTATCTCAAGTTGTCAGACAAAATTCAGGAGAGGGCTGTACTTCTAGTGAAAATTTAAGTAAATGTTCTTAATCCAGCGCCGCATATCCAGACTCTCCAGCACAGGTGATGTGGCATGTGTGTATAATTCACTAGGTTCACAAATTACATTCCCCAATTGGGATTCTCTTCAAATCCCTCGCTCAAGGAAAACTGTCAAACAAAAGGAGCTACACTTGAACAGACTGATATTCAATTTGTAATACTACACCATTTCCGACGCTCTTTTCATAAAAAAATGCGCACAAATTATAGAACGCAATTTGGCAACTGGCAAATACAATTTCTCACCAAAAATCTCTCATTTAAACTATTCAAACACCTTATAAATGAATGCCTAATTACACAATATAGAATTCCAGAATTGTCATAGAAAACCTTCATATTTATTTTTCAAACATCAGAGTGACACACTCTATGTGTGTCATTTTTTTACATGTCACTCTAACTGGTGACACGTAAAAAAGAAAACGAGAGAAAAATTGTGGAATAAAAAAAACCGAGACATGCGTTAGGGAGCTACAGACATATTTTCACATATGACACTGTTTGGCAACAGTCTGATGCACTAGAGAACAAGCCAATCAAATTCTTAGAAAGACTCGCACACTTTCTAACCAAAAACAACTAATAAAATCGTAAATCAAATCAATAACTGCAAGAAGAAAACTAACAGTATTACACAAGTGAAACACAATAACGTGATATACCAATGAGTGCTATATCACCTGGGAGTCACTGGTTCGAACCCCGTATTAATCCAATGGTTTACTAACAATATTAGTTACTAAATACTGTTCGAAGATACATGTGATGTAACCTTGGATACAGATGAAGCTGGGACCAGAGACATGAAGCTGGGACCATAGACATGAAGCTGGGACCAGAGACATGAAGCTGAGACCAGAGACATGAAGCTGGGACCATAGACATGAAGCTGGGACCAGAGACATGAAGCTGGGACCAGAGACATGAAGCTGGGACCATAGACATGAAGCTGGGACCAGAGACATGAAGCTGGGACCAGAGACATGAAGCTGGGACCAGAGACATGAAGCTGGGACCAGAGACATGAAGCTGGGACCAGAGACATGAAGCTGGGACCAGAGACATGAAGCTGGGACCAGAGACATGAAGCTGGGACCAGAGACATGAAGCTGGGACCATAGACATGAAGCTGGGACCAGAGACATGAAGCTGGGACCAGAGACATGAAGCTGGGACCAGAGACATGAAGCTGGGACCATAGACATGAAGCTGGGACCAGAGACATGAAGCTGAGACCAGAGACATGAAGCTGGGACCATAGACATGAAGCTGGGACGAGAGACATGAAGCTGGGACCAGAGACATGAAGCTGGGACCAGAGACATGAAGCTGGGACCAGAGACATGAAGCTGGGACCAGAGACATGAAGCTGGGACCAGAGACATGAAGCTGGGACCAGAGACATGAAGCTGGGACCAGAGACATGAAGCTGGGACCATAGACATGAAGCTGGGACCAGAGACATGAAGCTGGGACCAGAGACATGAAGCTGGGACCATAGACATGAAGCTGGGACCAGAGACATGAAGCTGGGACCAGAGACATGAAGCTGGGACCAGAGACATGAAGCTGGGACCAGAGACATGAAGCTGGGACCAGAGACATGAAGCTGGGACCAGAGACATGAAGCTGGGACCAGAGACATGAAGCTGGGACCAGAGACATGAAGCTGGGACCAGAGACATGAAGCTGGGACCAGAGACATGAAGCTCAGCTGAGGGAAGTTAGGAGACTGGAAATTTTGTAACTGTTTCGTTACAAGCAACATCTAGTCAATGAGCACCATAGAATGTCATCTGTAAATACTACCCCCCCATGTGGCACCTCACAAGTAAGTGTACCCCTAGGTAGTTTACCACAGTGGTAGTGTACCCCTAGGTAGTTTACCACAGGGTAGTGTACCCCTAGGTAGTTTACCACAGTGGTAGTGTACCCCTAGGTAGTTTACCACAGGGTAGTGTATCCCTAGGTAGTTTACCACAAGGTAGTGTACCCCTAGGTAGTTTACCACAGGGTAGTGTACCCCTAGGTAGTTTACCACAGGGCAGTGTACCCCTAGGTAGTTTACCACATGGTAGTGTGCCCCTAGGTTGTTTACCACAGGGTAGTGTGCCCCTAGGTAGTTTACCACAGGGTAGTGTGCCCCTAAGTTGTTTACCACAGGGGTAGTGTATCCCTAGGTAGTTTACCACATGGTAGTGTACCCCTAGGTAGTTTACCACAGGGTAGTGTGCCCCTAGGTTGTTTACCACAGGGGTAGTGTACCCCTAGGTAGTTTACCACAGGGTAGTGTATCCCTAGGTTGTTTACCACAGGGGTAGTGTACCCCTAGGTAGTTTACCACAGGGTAGTGTATCCCTAGGTAGTTTTCCACAGGGTAGTGTACCCCTAGGTAGTTTACCACAGGGTAGTATATCCCTAGGTTGTTTACCACATGGTAGTGTACCCCTAGGTAGTTTACCACAGGGTAGTGTATCCCTAGGTAGTTTACCACAGGGTAGTGTACCTCCTACATAGTATATCCAATGGGTTGCATTCTACATGGTAGTTTACCCTAGGATTGTTTACCAAGGGTTATGTACCCTAGGATTTTATACCCAAGGGTAGAGTACCCAACTGTAGCGTACTCCAGGTTTATGTACACCGAACAATATAGTTCGGATTAGTTTACCCCCAGGATAATGTACCACAGGGAAGTATCCTAATGTAGTATACCTCGGCGTAATATTCCCCGAGACAATGTTCCCTAAGAAGAGCACTACCGTGCACTGAACGTCAGGATAATGTACCAGAGAGTCGGGTATCCCAAGGTAGTGTACCCCAGGGTAGTGTACCCCTGGGTAGTGTACCATAGAGTAGTGTACCCCCAGGGTAGTGAATCCCAGGGTTATGTACCCAAGGGTAGTGTACCCCAGGGTAGGGAATCCTAAGGACCTTATAGAAGTTTATTCACAGTGCCTCTATTCTGACAGGTGATATAACACTACGTTTCCTTCTAGACAATAAAGAATGGAATAAATTATATTAATGGCGCTCTAATTACTTTATAATTTGTGGGTAGCCCTTGACATATCCAGTCGCCCCAGAAGGAGCTCAGCCGATGGTTATCTCAAGGAGGCCACAAATATACCATTCTACCATTACGTGAGTCAGCATAACATTTAATATATTATCGTCTATAAATATATAGAGAGGTGTATGGATTCTTTAGAATTTGTCATTTGCATTATACGTGACAGATGTTGCAGGTATGTGAGTTAGGTAATTTGTTTGACTCTGTAAGACTGCTCATTACCTCACTGATCATTGACCTCTGTCATACGAAGAGAGGTGAGGAGGAGAATCACATTCTTCCACCCCATATCGTATAACCCTACTCTCCAACGCAGAAGAGACTCAGCTGGTGTGCGTGTATTATACAAAGTCCAAAAACTTTTTATCTCTCCACTTATCTTCACGACAGCTCCTTTTGTCGAGAATAAACTTTAAAAAATGGAGTACCGTTAATAACTACCCTATGCATGAGCCCGTTCCACTAATAGGGATATTTCAACAGTGATTTGATGGAATTCGTTTTCGCAAAAGCCTAACTTCGAAAACTTACTATTTTCAACATATTTAAATGTTCATAAATAAATAAATACATGTGGAGAATGATGTTCAATAAGATTTTATTTCACAGATGAGGTACAGGTGTAGACGTCTTCTGCCTCTTATTAGCAGGCTTAAACTTCCCTTTCCACTATGGTTTCCACTGCAACATGACTCTGCATGGTGTTTTATGCCACAGAATCTCTTAATGCTGGGGTGAACAGAGGCGAACATTTATACATTTTCCCAGTCAATCCTCGCCAGGTCTTGTCACGATGCAAGTGAATGCATGTATCATGTGTGCGGTGTGTCCAGTCCCCAGACACTAACTTCCTGGTGCCTGTTTACTACAAGGTGAACAGATACATGCGGAGAAAGTAAAACACTGCCAGTTGTTTCTGCTCCGGCAGACCGAGAGTCGAACCCGAGACTGACGGTACATCTGCAGAATAACAGGTTCAGTTACACCTTCCATCTTCCACATATTACTAACACAGTGATGGGGTAGTAAAAAAAATATTGAGCCCAAATAATACACATAATAATAATATTAATACAAGAATTAGAGCAATATCATCAATTGTAATAAAAAAATTAAGAACATTATAATTGATAATACTATATCGATAATATTTAGTGTTAACATAATAATACAGTAAGTTAATAAAACAATAATAATAATAATAATAATCCGACCTAACAAATTCACAGACCTGAAAGTTGTAGCATTAAATATTATATTTAATATCGTGAGGAGACATGCACATATGGGTCTAATAGAACAAGAACACGGCAATTTGATGTTATAGTGGCCAGAATACGCCTGGGATATAGACTTATCTGGCAGCTTTCTCAAAACCCAAATGTCGAGTACACAATGTGTCAACTTTGTGTAAGAGAAAACATGCACTCCCTTGAACATTATATTGTAGAATGTCCCATGTTGACTGACTTTCGCCCTCCTGGGCAGAGGCATGCTGAACTCTGTAACTACTATATGAGTACTGGAACATTTGATGATATATTGGACTTGTACCCAAGATTAACCATGTAATGTATCAATTATACAATGAATGTATGAGATGTAACTCTATAACCTGAGCTTGTCCCCTTAATCACCTTCAGTGATTAAGTGCTTAAATTAATTGCACACTAGTTTCTCTATCAGTTATCTCACCCTGTTAGAGTAAAAGAGACAAATGTGTATGTATGTATGTATGTATGTATATATATATATATATATATATATATATATATATATATATATATATATATATATATATATATATGTAATGTACGTATATGTATGTGTATAAAGTATATGTTTAAGCTGATCAGAATTCCATTTCACCTTTGTAAATGCACGTCAATGACACTTATGTAAAATACACATCGAACACTTTATGTAGGGCATACGTAAATATGTGTATTTATGTATTTACGTATGTAGCTTAGCCTAGCATTTTAAAAGCTCTACAATCACTTTCTGTGGTAGATTGTTCAATAAATCCCTGAACTGTATGCTTAACAAATCTTTAACCCTGTACATGGAGGACAAAAGAAAATGTATATATACTGGTTAGCATTGTTAATGTGTGGCCACGTCTGTGGTAGAAATAATAATAATAAAAAAAGTGCTTACCAGTAGGAAGCAATAACTCCTGGTGTCGCTTCTTCACACTCGACATTCTGTCTCAACTTTAAGCATAATTTTCAATGAATTTGTGATATCTTGTTTTGAAGTTGTGAATTATTTTGGCCTTCAATATCTTCTCGTTCAGGTTCTTTTTATATGTTTACTAATCCCACACTGAATGTAGTGGGCTACGTCCGCGGCTTACAACTGAGGAACCCGTGAATCAGTCCCAAGACAAGACGGGGGACGGTTGGGCACGTTTCTTTCTACCCGTTGCACCTGTTCACTAAAAAGGAACGTGTAAGTTAGGTAGCTGTCGTGGACTGCATCAATGTGGGCTGCATCAACTGACAGTTGTTATTAATTGGAGAATTCGAATAGCCCATATATAGGCTTACTATTTAACTCGCTCTTTCGATTTGCCATTTGCCACCCATAAGAAGTACAACGCTTTACCTTAGGGGTAAAGGTTGCATTTTACCCCTACGGTAAACGTACCAGCGTACAAACCCAAGCAACCCACCTAACCTATCGAGTTCGATGCATAGAAGAGATGTCACTTTTGGCATGTCCTCGTGGCTCAGATGTCACTTTTGGCATGTCCTCGTGGCTCAGATGTCACTTTTCTGGTAACACTCTTATTGTGATTTTTTTCCCCTTTTCCGTTTTTCTTATGTGTTTTCACAAGGAAAGAAAAGTCAATGTGGGTATGAATCGTCCTGGACGAAAATGCACGTGAATATCGAATAGGGACTTACTGATACTGCTCCCAGAGCTTTAGTAACTTTTGTGTTAAGGGGCATTATAATCTATTTTTCTACAATGTAACCGGAAAAGGAGCAGAAATTTGGAAGGGAAGGAAGCACTCGAGGACAGTGGTTGCGGTCAGTAACATGATATCTCTCATCTCTGTTGGGATTTAGGCAGTCAGCTCAGCAACGAAATCGATTGGGCCGTAGGTCACCATGTTTTTTATCAGAGCACTGTTCCTTCAGTTATGTCCATCCAGGTCCCAAACTGCCACTGAGACCACAGGGACGAACTGTGTGGTGGAACGAGACCCAAATGTGCTAATCAGGAAGGATTTGACCCGGGGGTCCTCTTGATTGGCAGACGGTCGTATTAATCACCGCGCCACCGAGCGCCTCCCTGCATCAATTTGCATCTTACATGCGAAGTGGGAAGCAAAAAGTTAAGCCTTGTCCGTGGGTTAAGTGCCACCGGGGAAGGGAGGGGGAGGGGGGCTGATTGGCCATAAAGAGGCCTCAGCTGCTAATCTCTGATGATCTTTAATTATGCACCACAAAGCTTTACTGCTTACTGGCCTCACTTTTTTTTTAGTTGCGAGGTGTTGCACAATCACTGGCAGTGTTCCAGGTCACAGAGTCACGTGGTGCGTCGTGTTGCACTGTCACTGGCAGTGTTCCAGGTCACAGAGTCACGTGGTGCGAGGTGTTGCACAATCACTGGCAGTGTTCCAGGTCACAGAGTCACGTGGTGCGTCGTGTTGCACTGTCACTGGCAGTGTTCCAGGTCACAGAGCCACGTGGTGCGAGGTGTTGCACTATCACTGGCAGTGTTCCAGGTCACAGAACCAATTGGCCAATTATTAATTAATTAATAGATCAATTAAAGGGCGATTTAAGTAGGATCATTGGAACACATTTGTCTCACTAATTCATTGTATATATTTACTATTTTATGCTATAATTACCTAGTTGTTGGCCTGTGTGTAGTTGCTGCATCAGATGGGCCAATGGGTTGCATCAGATGGGCCAATAGGCCGTCTGCAGTGTCCACGTATTGTACCTTACCTCACTCCACCATTCTCTCCTGCCTATTTATGTCTAGTACTCGATCTGTAAAATCACTCCTTTTGAAGATGTATTAATATACGAAAGTACTTAAGGAAATTCCTGTTTCATTTTTCCTCCGTGGTCTGACATTGTCTTATATGTATATATATATAAATATATATATATAAATATATATATATATGCGGAAAATCCACAGAGAAAAATGAAAGGAGGTAACGTTTCGACTTTGTTAAAGCCTTTGTCAAACCAGACTGACTAGGTCAGTCTGGTTTGACAAAGGCTTTAACAAAGTCGAAACGTTACCTCCTTTCATTTTCTCTGTGGATTTCCGCATAAAATGATCAGTGTTTTGTGATCGTCAATTGCATATATATATATATATATATATATATATATATATATATATATATATATATATATATATATATATATATATATATATATATATATATATATATATTTAATGTTTCTGTTAGGTAATACAAAAAAAATTCCTCCTCTGCTCATTCGATCCCAAGTTGATATATTGTTAACTCTTTTGTCTGCATCATTTACATTTTTGTTCAAGTCTTCATTAAAACTAAATATGGGGCATTCAATATATCGCGGACTGTTGGGATAATTCCTAATATATTATAAACATAATGATCATTGCTAGTTATAATAGTAAAATCATTAACACAAAATTATAGTATTACTGTCATTACATTTTAATGGGAAATTTGCATGTCAATAATACGTCACACATGATGGGGTTGTCTAATTCTTCAACTCATTATTTAGGTCGATCGTGAGTTTTTCACCACTAATTTGAGAGCCTAGTCAAGCGACTCATCTAAAGCTAATGTGCAAACTACATGACTGAGCTACACATCAACTGAGACTCAACTTCCATCCACCCAACCCAATGTCATGCATCCAGAGTCGAGATTAGGCTGGTCTCAGAGTGTGTTAGAAACTCCACAAAGTTGCCTACTTATTGCTCCTCTGCAACACCCTTTCTCACTGATATCACACCATACAAGAGTTGCAACACATTATAACCAGGAGCCCAATTCATTTGCAACAAGCACAGGAGCTTCGAGAACTGTCTCATTCAAAATACGCCTTGTATCGGACCTTGTTTTGGCGTCTGGTTAGTAACTATAGCATTAAGCCCTTGCAACAGCTTAAACATGTTGTAAACGAGTAGCAAGCTATCCAACATGGAACATAAGAACATAAGCACATAAGAACAAAGGTAACTGCAGAAGGCCTAATGGCCCCTACGAGGCAGCTCCTTTTTATAACTACCCAATCCCACTCATGTACATGTCCAACCCACGTTTGAAACCCACCTCCACCATGCTACGCGGTAAGAATTGTATGGAGCCCGATCAATTTCAACCCTAACCACACTGCTTCTGATAAGTGCTCAGAAAAAGTGAGGTCCTACTTCTGATCAACAAACCAACTAACATGCAAAACCTCACTTCGTTGGAAGACAGAAGAGTTAGGGGGGACATGATCACCACATTCAGATTCTCAGGGGGAATCGACAGGGTTGATAAAGACAGGCTGTTTAACACAAAGGGGCACACGCACTAGGGGACACAGGTGGAAGCTGAGTGCCCAAATGAGCCACAGAGATATTAGAAAGAAATTTTTAGTGTCAGAGTGGTTGACAAATGGAATGCATTAGGAAGCGATGTGGTGGAGGCTGACTCCATACACAGTTTCAAATGTAGATATGATAGAGCCCATTAGGCTCAGGAAACTGTACACCTGTTGATTGACGGTTGAGAGGCGGGACCAAAGAGCCAGAGCTCAACCCCCGCAAGCACAACTAGGTGAGTACAATAGGTGAGTACACACTGGGTTGCGACGAGGCTTGTCCCAGAGTTACGAGGGAAGGGATATGAAGAGCGACTGAAGGAACTGAACCTTACGACACTAGAGAAAAGAAGGGAGAGAGGAGATATGATAGGGACATATAAAATACTCAGGGGAACTGACAAAGTGGAAATAGATGAAATGTTCACACGTAATAATAACAGAACGAGGGGACATGGGTGGAAACTGGAAAACTCAGATGAGTCACAGAGATGTTAGGAAGTTTTCTTTTAGCGTGAGAGTAGTGGAAAAATGGAATGCACTTGGGGAACAGGTTGTGGAAGCAAATACTATTCATACTTTTAAGACTAGGTATGATAGGAAATGGGACAGGAGTCATTGTTGTAAACAACCGATAGCTGGAAAGGCGGGATCCAAGAGTCAATGCTCGATCCTGCAAGCACAAATAGGTAAGTACAAATAGGTAAGTACACACACACACACATAAGTTTGGTATACAAGTTAAGTACAGGCCAGTGTCCTTAACTGTATACCATGCAAGGTGATGGAGAAGATTGTGAGAAAAACCTAGTAACACATCTGGAGAGAAGAGACTTCGTGACAACCCATCAACATGGGCTCAGGAGGGTAAATCTTGCCTTACAGGCTTGATAGAATTCTACGATCAGGTGACAAAGATTAAGCAAGAAAGAGAAGGGATGGGCGGACTGCATTTTTTGGACTGTCGGAAAGCCTTTGACACAGTACCCCATAAAAGGTTGATGCATAAGCTGGAGAAACAGGCAGGAGTAACTGGTAGGGCGCTCCAGTGGATAAGGGAGTGGCTAAGCAATAGGAAGCAGAGAGTTACAGTGAAGGATGAGACCTCAGAATGGCGTGAAGTCACCAGTGGAGACCCACAGGGCTCTGTACTAAGACCTATCCTGTTTCTGATATACGTAAATGATCTCCCAGAGGGTATAGACTCATTTCTCTCAATGTTTGCTGACGACGCCAAAATTATGAGAAGGATTAAGACAGAGGAGGACAGCATGAGGTTTCAAGAAGACCTGGACAAGCTGCAGGAATGGTCGAACAAATGGCTGTTAGAGTTTAACCAAGCAAATGTAATGTAATGAAGATAGGGGTAGGAAGCAGGAGACCAGATACAAGGTATCATTTGGGAGATGAAATACTTCAAGAGTCAGAGAGAAATACCTGGGGGTTGATATCACGCCAGACCTGTCCCCTGAAGCTCATATCAAGAGGATAACATCAGCAGCATATGCCAGGTTGGCTAACATAAGAACGGCCTTTAGAAACTTGTGTAAGGAATCTTTCAGAACATTATATACCACATATGTCAGACCAATCCTGGAGTATGCGGCTCCAGCATAGAGTCCTATCTAGTCAAGCATAAGACTAAACTGGAAAAGGTTCAAAGGTTTGCCACCAGACTAGTACCCGAGCTGAGAGGTATGAGCTACGAGGAGAGACTGCAGGAATTGAACCTCACTTCGTTGGAAGACAGAAGAGTTAGGGGGGACATGATCACCACATTCAAGATTCTCAAGGGAATCGACAGGGTTGATAAAGACAGGCTATTTAACACAAGGGGCACACGCACTAGGGGGACACAGGTGGAAACTGAGTGCCCAAATGAGCCACAGAGATATTAGAAAGAACTTTTTTAGTGTCAGAGTGGTTGACAAATGGAATGCATTAGGAAGTAATGTGGTGGAGGCTGACTCCATACACAGTTTCAAGTGTAGATATGATAGAGCCCAATAGGCTCAGGAACCTGTACACCTGTTGATTGACGGTTGAGAGACTGTATCCTGCAGCCTCTCGAGACAAAAACCAGTGTTTTACACAACTCCCCCCTGCACCCGAGCTATGTCAATAGGCCGTTCTCCCTCTTCGCCCTTACATTGTTCATTTGATGCATCACGTTAGTGTGACTTCTGTGTGTAATGGTGTAATTTGAAATTAAAATCCTATGGATACCATCACATGTTAGCATCTCAAGACATGACACTGTTGATATGCTTGCAAAGATAGCCTGTAGAAAATCAGTGGTAGAAATTGATATGGGTGTTTCATTAGCAGTGACATAGAGAATACTTAAACAAATATCTAATGAAGATCTCACCGACCTAACAAATTCACAGACCTGAAAGTTGTAGCATTAAATATTTATTTAATATCGTGAGGAGACATGCACATATGGGTCTAATAGAACAAGAACCCGGCAATGTGATGTTATAGTGGCCAGAATACGCCTGGAATATAGACTTATCTGGCAGCTTTCTCAAAACCCAAATGTCGAGTACACAATGTGTCAACTTTGTGTAAGAGAAAACATGCACTCCCTTGAACATTATATTGTAGAATGTCCCATGTTGACTGACTTTCGCCCTCCTGGGCTAAGGTATGCTGAATTCTGTAACTACTATATGAGTACTGGAACACTTGATGATATATTGGACTTGTACCCAAGATTGATCATGTAATGTACCAATTATACAATGAATGTATGTGATGTAACTCTATAACCTGAGCTTGTGAATGCCCCTTAATCACCTTCAGTGATTAAGTGCTTAATTGCACACTAGTTTCTCTATCAGTTATCTCACCCTGTTAGAGTAAAAGAGACAAATATGTATGTATGTATGTATGTATGTATATATATATATATATATATATATATATATATATATATATATATATATATATATATATATATATATGTAAATGTACGTATATGTATGTGTATAAAGTATATGTTTAAGCTGATCAGAATTCCATTTCACCTTTGTAAATGCACGTCAATGACACTATGTAAAATACACATCGAACACTTTATGTAGGGCATACGTAAATATGTGTATTTATGTATTTACGTATGTAGCTTAGCCTAGCATTTTAAAAGCTCTACAATCACTTTCTGTGGTTGATTGTTCAATAAATCCCTGAACTGTATGTTTAACAAATCTTTAACCCTGTACATGGAGGACAAAAGAAAATGTATATATACTGGTTAGCATTGTTAATGTGTGGCCACGTCTGTGGTAGAAAATAATAATAATAAAAAAAGTGCTTACCAGTAGGAAGCAATAACTCCTGGTGTCGCTTCTTCACACTCGACATTCTGTCTCAACTTTAAGCATAATTTTCAATGAATTTGTGATATCTTGTCTTGAAGTTGTGAATTATTTTGGCCTTCAATATCTTCTCGTTCAGGTTCTTTTTATATGTTTACTAATCCCACACTGAATGTAGTGGGCTACGTCCGCGGCTTACAACTGAGGAACCCGTGAATCAGTCCCAAGACAAGACGGGGACGGTTGGGCACGTTTCTTTCTACCCGTTGCACCTGTTCACTAAAAGGGAACGTGTAAGTTAGGTAGCTGTCGTGGACTGCATCAATGTGGGCTGCATCAACTGACAGTTGTTATTAATTGGAGAATTCGAATAGCCCATATATAGGCTTACTATTTAACTCGCTCTTTCGATTTGCCATTTGCCACCCATAAGAAGTACAACGCTTTACCTTAGGGGTAAAAGGTTGCATTTTACCCCTACGGTAAACGTACCAGCGTACAAACCCAAGCAACCCACCTAACCTATCGAGTTCGATGCATAGAAGAGATGTCACTTTTTGCATGTCCTCGTGGCTCAGATGTCACTTTTCTGGTAACACTCTTATTGTGATTTTTTCCCCTTTTCCGTTTTTCTTATGTGTTTCACAAGGAAAGAAAAGTCAATGTGGGTATGAATCGTCCTGGACGAAAAATGCACGTGAATATCTAATAGGGACTTACTGATACTGCTCCCAGAGCTTTAGTAGCTTTTGTGTTAAGGGGCATTATAATCTACTTTTCTACAATGTAACCGGAAAAGGAGCAGAAATTTGGAAGGGAAGGAAGCACTCGAGGACAGTGGTTGCGGTCAGTAACATGATATCTCTCATCTCTGTTGGGATTTAGGCAGTCAGCTCAGCAACGAAATCGATTGGGCCGTAGGTCACCATGTTTTTTATCAGAGCACTGTTCCTTCAGTTATGTCCATCCAGGTCCCAAACTGCCACTGAGACCACAGGGACGAACTGTGTGGTGGAACGAGACCCAAATGTGCCAATCAGGAAGGATTTGACCCGGGGGTCCTCTTGATTGGCAGACGGTCGTATTAATCACCGCGCCACCGAGCGACTCCCTGCATCAATTTGCATCTTACATGCGAAGTGGGAAGCAAAAAGTTAAGCCTTGTCCGTGGGTTAAGTGCCACCGGGGAAGGGAGGGGGAGGGGGGCTGATTGGCCATAAAGAGGCCTCAGCTGCTAATCTCTGATGATCTTTAATTATGCACCACAAAGCTTTACTGCTTACTGGCCTCACTTTTTTTTAGTTGCGAGGTGTTGCACAATCACTGGCAGTGTTCCAGGTCACAGAGTCACGTGGTGCGTCGTGTTGCACTGTCACTGGCAGTGTTCCAGGTCACAGAGCCACGTGGTGCGAGGTGTTGCACTATCACTGGCAGTGTTCCAGGTCACAGAGCCACGTGGTGCGAGGTGTTGCACAATCACTGGCAGTGTTCCAGGTCACAGAGCCACGTGGTGCGTCGTGTTGCACTGTCACTGGCAGTGTTCCAGGTCACAGAGCCACGTGGTGCGAGGTGTTGCACAATCACTGGCAGTGTTCCAGGTCACAGAGCCACGTGGTGCGAGGTGTTGCACTGTCACTGGCAGTGTTCCAGGTCACAGAGCCACGTGGTGCGAGGTGTTGCACTATCACTGGCAGTGTTCCAGGTCACAGAGCCACGTGGTGCGAGGTGTTGCACTATCACTGGCAGTGTTCCAGGTCACAGAGCCACGTGGTGCGAGGTGTTGCACTATCACTGGCAGTGTTCCAGGTCACAGAGCCAATTGGCCAATTATTAATTAATTATTAGATCAATTAAAGGGCGATTTAAGTAGGATCATTGGAACACATTTGTCTCACTAATTCATTGTATATATTTACTATTTTATGCTATAATTACCTAGTTGTTGGCCTGTGTGTGGTTGCTGCATCAGATGGGCCAATGGGTTGCATCAGATGGGCCAATGGGTTGCATCAGATGGGCCAATGGGTTGCATCAGATGGGCCAATAGGCCGTCTGCAGTGTCCACGTATTGTACCATACCTCACTCCACTATTCTCTCCTGCCTATTTATGTCCAGTATTCGATCTGTAAAATCACTCCTTCTGAAGATGTATTAATATACGAAAGTACTTAAGGAAATTCCTGTTTCATTTTTCCTCCGTGGTCTGACATTGTCTTATATGTATATATATATAAATATATATATATATATATATATATATATATATATATATATATATATATTTATATATATATATATATATATATATATATATATATATATATATATATATATATATATATATATATATATATATATTTAATGTTTCTGTTAGGTAATACAAAAAAATTTCCTCCTCTGCTCATTCGATCCCAAGTTGATATATTGTTAACTCTTTTGTCTGCATCATTTACATTTTTGTTCAAGTCTTCATTAAAACTAAATATGGGGGCATTCAATATATCGCGGACTGTTGGCATAATTCCTAATATATTATAAACATAATGATCATTGCTAGTTATAATAGTAAAATCATTAACACAAAATTATAGTATTACTGTCATTACATTTTAATGGGAAATTTGCATGTCAATAATACGTCACACATGATGGGGTTGTCTAATACTTCAACTCATTAGTTAGGTCGATCGTGAGTTTTTCACCACTAATTTGAGAGCCTAGTCAAGCGACTCATCTAAAGCTAATGTGCAAACTACATGACTGAGCTACACATCAACTGAGACTCAACTTCCATCCACCCAACCCAATGTCATGCATCCAGAGTCGAGATTAAGCTGGTCTCAGAGTGTGTTAGAAACTCCACAAAGTTGCCTACTTATTGCTCCTCTGCAACACCCTTTCTCACTGATATCACACCATACAAGAGTTGCAACACATTATAACCAGGAGCCCAATTCATTTGCAACAAGCACAGGAGCTTCGAGAACTGTCTCATTCAAAATACGCCTTGTATCGGACCTTGTTTTGGCGTCTGGTTAGTAACTATAGCATTAAGCCCTTGCAACAGCTTAAACATG
Organism: Procambarus virginalis; assembly: GCA_020271785.1. Classification (NCBI taxonomy): domain Eukaryota; kingdom Metazoa; phylum Arthropoda; class Malacostraca; order Decapoda; family Cambaridae; genus Procambarus; species Procambarus virginalis. Next base: position 4,537,851 of record WNGS01165339.1, read on the forward strand.
TTGTAAACGAGTAGCAAGCTATCCAACATGGAACATAAGAACATAAGCACATAAGAACAAAGGTAACTGCAGAAGGCCTAATGGCCCCTACGAGGCAGCTCCTTTTTATAACTACCCAATCCCACTCATGTACATGTCCAACCCACGTTTGAAACCCACCTCCACCATGCTACGCGGTAAGAATTGTATGGAGCCCGATCAATTTCAACCCTAACCACACTGCTTCTGATAAGTGCTCAGAAAAAGTGAGGTCCTACTTCTGATCAACAAACCAACTAACATGCATAATAACAAAAATTAGAGTAATAATAATTCTGAAAATACAACTACCATTTCTGCTAATAATAATAATAATAATAATAATAATAATAATAATAATAATAATAATAATAATAAAAACAACAACAAGGAAATCCTTGAGTGTTCAGTAGAACTTCAGGTTACAATCCTTATACCATGTCAGGGTGTAGTCGCTAGAGCATGTGCGTGGGAACCCCCAGCTCATAGGTTCGAACCCTCATCACGGCTCCTACGGATTTTTTCATTGATGCAGTCAAGTTAGTGTGATCACTCTCTATGAAATAATAATAATACTAACAATAATATCAACAATAATAAAATCCACTGGAGCTGTGAGGGGGCGCGAACCTACGACCAAGGCATAGCCAGCAGCATACTAGACCACCACTAACTTGTAAAAGTCGTACAAACGGACTTTTACTTAAACCATGGGAAGTCTACTGAAGCCAGTCCAAGTGATCACGTATGACCCACAAGCACTCGGGTAGAAGGGCAAAGTGGTCCTAAACCTACGCCCCAACTTAAAAAATACAAAAAAATTAACGTGATATATATATCAGTGAGAAACTCCACTAGTGCTATGAGGTGGGCGCGCACCTACGACCGCGGCGTTGCCAAGCTGCATGGTAAAGTATGCGGCTGGCGATGCTTTGGTCGTAGGTTCGAACCACCTACCAGCCTTAGTGGATTTTCTCATTTATATATATATGGTTAATGTGATTTCTGTGTGTATCAACAATAATAATGGAGAAGCTTACTAAATGCTGTAGTGTATGAGACGAAAAAATACTCAAAAAACTTTTGCAAGTGTACTTATAATTAAACAGAATTTCGGATGCACCCAACATCCTTCATAACGGTGGTGTAAACGATGCTCAGAGCAATGTTTACACGACCTCGATAAACGATGTAAGCTGCATCTGAAAATTTGGTTTACTAATACACTCAATCGCTTTGGGTATTTTCTTCACCCATCAACAACAACAATAATAATGATAGTAGTACAATAATAATAATAATAATAATAAAAATAATAATAACGAGTATGTTTCAACTTTCTTACTAGAAGTGAGTGTTAGTAAGACCTTGGGTCAAGACTGTTCGTCATCCTATGAACCCGTCCACTCCTTGCGGCTTACAGTCCTACAAAGCTCACGTGGACTTACAAACGTACCACTACACTGGACATAGACAAGAGCAGTAGCTGCCACAATAAGAAAAGCAAGATCGTCATCAGGAAGCTATAGCCAGTGTTCTTGATCTCAGTCTTTGGAAAGATCTTGCTAAAAATCCTTGTTAAGATACAAGAAAAATACCTTGATTAAAAAAGACTACTTACTACGTAACAAACAAATTGTTGGCTATCTTAGCTGACGGAGACAAAAATATACTGTTTGTCATACGGCAAGGTAAGAAAACACTGATGTACAGCCCATCAACTCCCACATTAGAAGAAATTTATGAAAATCTTTTTTCACTTAACAAGTGAAAAATGTGAATCGAAATGGGACGGGAAAGTAGATTGTCTCAAGAGATACAGTCATGATAATGTATTACAATACCGCTCCAAATTCTCATCATTAATGGAATACCCGCCACTATTTGGGGGGATCCCTGTCCATCTCCTTATCTCAAGTTGTCAGACCAACATTCAGGAGAGGGCTGTACTTCTAGTGAAAATTTAAGTAAATCTTCTTAATCCAGCGCCGCATATCCAGACTCTCCAGCACAGGAGGTGGCATGTGTGTATAATTCACTAGGTTCACAAATTACATTCCCAATTGGGATTCTCTCAAATCCCTCGCTCAAGGAAAAACTGTCAAACAAAAGGAGCTACACTTGACAGACGATATTCAATTTGTAATACACTACACCATTTCCGACGCTCTTTTCATAAAAAAATGCGCACAAATTATAGAACGCAATTTGGCAACTGGCAAATACAATTTCTCACCAAAAATCTCTCATTTAAACTATTCAAACACCTTATAAATGAAGCCTAATTACACAATATAGAATTCCAGAATTGTCATAGAAAACCTTCATATTTATCTTCCAAACATCAGAGTGACACACACTCTATGTGTGTCATTTTTTTACATGTCACTCTAACTGGTGACATGTAAAAAAGAAACGATGAGAAAAATTGTGGAATAAAAAAAACCGAGACATGCGTTAGGGAGCTACAGACTATTTCACATATGACACTGTTGCAACAGTCTGATGCACTAGAGAACAAGCCAATCAAATTCTTAGAAAGACTCGCACACTTTCTAACCAAAAACAACTAATAAAATCGTAAATCAAATCAATAACTGCAAGAAGAAAACTACAGTATTACACAAGTGAAACACAATAACGTGATATACCAATGAGTGCTATATCACCTGGGAGTCACTGGTTCGAACCCCGTATTAATCCAATGGTTTACTAACAATATTAGTTACTAAATACTGTTCGAAGATACATGTGATGTAACCTTGGATACAGATGGAGCTGGGACCATAGACATGAAGCTGGGACCAGAGACATGAAGCTGGGACCAGAGACATGAAGCTGGGACCAGAGACATGAAGCTGGGACCATAGACATGAAGCTGGGACCAGAGACATGAAGCTGGGACCAGAGACATGAAGCTGGGACCAGAGACATGAAGCTGGGACCAGAGACATGAAGCTGGGACCAGAGACATGAAGCTGGGACCAGAGACATGAAGCTGGGACCAGAGACATGAAGCTGGGACCAGAGACATGAAGCTGGGACCAGAGACATGAAGCTGGGACCAGAGACATGAAGCTGGGACCAGAGACATGAAGCTGGGACCAGAGACATGAAGCTGGGACCAGAGACATGAAGCTGGGACCAGAGACATGAAGCTGGGACCAGAGACATGAAGCTGGGACCAGAGACATGAAGCTGGGACCAGAGACATGAAGCTGGGACCAGAGACATGAAGCTGGGACCAGAGACATGAAGCTCAGCTGAGGGAAGTTAGGAGACTGGAAATTTTGTAACTGTTTCGTTACAAGCAACATCTAGTCAATGAGCACCATAGACTGTCATCTGTAAATACTACCCCCCCATGTGGCACCTCACAAGTAAGTGTACCCCTAGGTAGTTTACCACAGTGGTAGTGTACCCCTAGGTAGTTTACCACAAGGTAGTGTACCCCTAGGTAGTTTACCACAGGGTAGTGTACCCCTAGGTAGTTTACCACAGGGTAGTGTATCCCTAGGTTGTTTACCACATGGTAGTGTGCCCCTAGGTAGTTTACCACAGGGTAGTGTATCCCTAGGTAGTTTACCACAGGGTAGTGTATCCCTAGGTAGTTTACCACAAGGTAGTGTACCCCTAGGTAGTTTACCACAGGGTAGTGTACCCCTAGGTAGTTTACCACAGGGCAGTGTACCCCTAGGTAGTTTACCACATGGTAGTGTGCCCCTAGGTTGTTTACCACAGGGTAGTGTGCCCCTAGGTAGTTTACTACAGGGTAGTGTGCCCCTAGGTTGTTTACCACAGGGGTAGTGTATCCCTAGGTAGTTTACCACATGGTAGTGTACCCCTAGGTAGTTTACCACAGGGTAGTGTGCCCCTAGGTTGTTTACCACAGGGGTAGTGTACCCCTAGGTAGTTTACCACAGGGTAGTGTATCCCTAGGTTGTTTACCACAGGGGTAGTGTACCCCTAGGTAGTTTTCCACAGGGTAGTGTACCCCTAGGTAGTTTACCACAGGGTAGTGTATCCCTAGGTAGTTTTCCACAGGGTAGTGTACCCCTAGGTAGTTTACCACAGGGTAGTATATCCCTAGGTTGTTTACCACATGGTAGTGTACCCCTAGGTAGTTTACCACAGGGTAGTGTATCCCTAGGTAGTTTACCACAGGGTAGTGTACCTCCTACATAGTATATCCAATGGGTTGCATTCTACATGGTAGTTTACCCTAGGATTGTTTACCAAGGGTTATGTACCCTAGGATTTTATACCCAAGGGTAGAGTACCCAACTGTACTCCAGGTTTATGTACACCGGACAATATAGTTCGGATTAGTTTACCCCCAGGATAATGTACCACAGGGAAGTATCCTAATGTAGTATACCTCGGCGTAATATTCCCCGAGACAATGTTCCCTAAGAAGAGCACTACCGTGCACTGAACGTCAGGATAATGTACCAGAGAGTCGGGTATCCCAAGGTAGTGTACCCCAGGGTAGTGTACCCCTGGGTCGTATACCATAGAGTAGTGTACCCCCCAGGGTAGTGAATCCCAGGGTTATGTACGCAAGGGTAGTGTACCCAGGGTAGGGAATCCTAAGGACTTTATAGAAGTTTATTCACAGTGCCTCTATTCTGACAGGTGATATAACACTACGTTTCCTTCTAGACAATAAAGAATGGAATAAATTATATTAATGGCGCTCTAATTACTTTATAATTTGTGGGTAGCCCTTGACATATCCAGTCGCCCCAGAAGGAGCTCAGCCGATGGTTATCTCAAGGAGGCCACAAATATACCATTCTATCATTACGTGAGTCAGCATAACATTTAATATATTATCGTCTATAAATATATAGAGAGGTGTATGGATTCTTTAGAATTTGTCATTTGCATTATACGTGACAAATGTTGCAGGTATGTGAGTTAGGTAATTTGTTTGACTCTGTAAGACTGCTCATTACCTCACTGATCATTGACCTCTGTCATACGAAGAGAGGTGAGGAGGAGAATCACATTCTTCCACCCCATATCGTATAACCCTACTCTCCAACGCAGAAGAGACTCAGCTGGTGTGCGTGTATTATACAAAGTCCAAAAACTTTTTATCTCACCACTTATCTTCACGACAGCTCCTTTTGTCGAGAATAAACTTCAAAAAATGGAGTACCGTTAATAACTACCCTATGCATGAGCCCGTTCCACTAATAGGGATATTTCAACAGTGATTTGATGGAATTCGTTTTCGCAAAAGCCTAACTTCGAAAACTTACTAATTTAAACATATTTAAATGTTTTAAATAAATAAATACATGTGGAGAATGATGTTCAATAAGATTTTATTTCACAGATGAGGTACAGGAGTAGATGTCTTCTGACTCTTATTAGCAGGCTTAAAACTTTCCCTTTCCACTATGGTTTCCACTGCAACATGACTCTGCAATTGGTTTTATTCCCAAGATCTCTATTAATGCTGGGGTGAACAGAGGCGAACATTTATACATTTTCCCAGTCAATCCTCGCCAGTCTTGTCACGATGCAAGTGAATGCATGTATCATGTGTGCGGTGTGTCCAGTCCCCCAGACACTAACTTCCTGGTGCCTGTTTACTACAAGGTGAACAGATACATGCGGAGAAAGTAAACACTGCCAGTTGTTTCTGCTCCGGCAGACCGAGAGTCGAACCCGAGACTGACGGTACATCTGCAGCATAACAGGTTCAGTTACACCTTCCATCTTCCACATATTACTAACACAAGTGATGGGGTAGTAAAAAAAATATTGAGCCCAAATAATACACATAATAATAATATTAATACAAGAATTAGAGCAATATCATCAATTGTAATATAAAATAAAAGAACATTATATATTGATAATAATAATATCGATAATATTTAGTGTTTAACATAATAATAACCGAAAGTTAAAAAAACCAATAATAATAATAATAATAATACTAATAATAATAAAATAATAATAATAATAAAAATAATAAAAATAATGATGATAATAAAATCATAATAATAATAAAATAATAATAATAATACTAATAATATAATAATAATAAAACAATAATAATAATAATAATAATAATAAAAATAATATAACAATAATAAATAATAATAATAATAATAATAAAATAATAATAATAATAATAAAATAATAATAATAATAATACTAATAATACTAATAATAATAATAATATAATAATATTATTATTATTATTATTATTATTATTAATATTAAAATAAAAATAATTCCAGCAACATTCAAAACAAGGTAAAATATTACCAACCACTTAAATATATATGTCAAGAAAGTATATTATTAATTTTCTTTGATATTGTTCGGAAATAATTTGCCATTATCCACCCAGTTCAATTTAACCGCAAGACTTATTTCAGTTAGCTCTAGGTGCATAGTATGCATCTGGTACGTCAAACAGTGCACGTAACTCTACACGACGTACATGGATTCAATTTCGTATAAAACAGGCTGTTTGTTGTTACCCAAAACACAACAGGATATAAACGGGGCTTGTGCTAGATTAATCAAGGCTTGATCCATTCAGTATATTGCATTCCGACTTGTGGTCCCCTATAAGGAATGATAAGAAANCACGCACGCACGCACGCTATATACGTAAACGATCTTTAGGAGGGCATACACTTATTCCTCTCAGTGTTTGCTGACGATGCCAAAATTATGAAAGGATTAAGACTGAGGATGACTGCTTGAGGCTTCAAGAAGACCTAGACAAACTAAAGGAATGGTCGAACAAATGGTTTGTTAGAGTTTAACCCAAGCAAATGCATGTAATGAAGATAGGTGTAGGGTGCAGGAGGCTAGTTACAAGGTATCATTTGTTAGATTAAATTCCTCAAGAGTCAGAGAGAAAGACCTCGGGGTTGACATCACGCCAGACCTGTCCCCCTGAAGGCCGTATCAAGAGGATAACATCAGCGGCATATGCCAGGTTGGCTAACATAAGAACGGCATTTAGACACATGTGCAAGGAATCATTCAGAACTTTGTATACCACCTATGTCAGATCAATCCTGGAATATGCAGCCACAGCACGAAGTCCATATCTAGTCAAACATAAGACCAAACTGGAAAAGGTTCAATGGTTTGCCACCAGACTAGTACCCGAGCTGAGAGATATGAGCTACGAGGAGAGACTACGGGAATTAAACCTCACGTCACTGGGAGACAGAAGTGTTAGAGGGGTCATGATCACCACATACAAGATTCTCAGAGGAAATGATAGGGTAGATTAAGACTATTTACCACAAGTGCCACACGCACTAGGGGAAACAGGTGGAAATTGTGTGCCCAAATGAGCCATAGAGACGTTGGAAAGAATCTTTTCCGTGTCAGAGTAGTAGACAAATGTAATGCATTAGGAAGTGATGTGGTGAAGGCTGATTCTATACACTAAACTAAATCATTTTATCCCGAAGATAAGTAATCTTTCGTTACGTTATCTCCGTCCCCGGAATTCTCCAGTTCTCTTGAACGTCATGGAAAAGATGGAAAAAAAATTGCTGTATCTCATGTTCTTCACAGTAATGATACTTGTTTCCAAATACTAGTGACGTTTTCCATCAGATCTGGTTCAATTATGTTAAATTGCAAATTATTTTTTTCCTAAATAATCTATCGAGCAACTTTCGTAATCTGTCGACACTTATTGATAAAGCTCAAACTGATAACTGACAGGATACTGTTCAGTAGTGATCTACTGATGTCTGGCTTGTCCTTATCTTCGCTGCTACGACTATGAATTTCTTCCAGCTTAACGGTCAAGTTTGCTTTCCCATGCAAGTCAAAAAGAAGATACGCAAGCAGCGCTGCAATTAAATCTTCTCAACTGCTGGTGATGGTGATTGATGTGATTGTAGGACCTTCTGAGTTCTGATTGCCTTTACCAACATGCATTTGGAGAAGGATTTCTTCCACTAGTCTATTGCAATGTTTCTGATAGAAACGAGATCATTGGTAAGGAGAGGAAGCACTCCGGGAAGCACTTTTCAAAGCGCTAGTGCTCTCTAGTGTGGAATACTGCTGCACAATGACAGCCCCTTTCAAAGCTGGATAAGTTGATGACCTGGAAAGCGTGCAAAGATCGTTTACTGCTAGAATCCACTCAGTAAAACATCTAAGCTACTGGGACCGACTAAAGAGCCTAAATCTGTATTCTCTTGAACGGAGGCTGGAGAGATAGATAATAATTTACAGCTAGAAAATAGTTGAGGGGCTGGTCCTGAACCTGCACACAGAAATAACATCACATGAGGCCAGAAGGCATGGCAGGATATGCAGAATACCCCGTTGAAGAGCAGAGGTGCAATAGGTAATCTGAGAGAGAATTCAATAAACATCAGAGGCCCGAGACTGTTCAACACGCTTCCACCTCACATAAGACGCATAACTGACCGACCCCTCACAGTGTTCAAGATTGAGCTCCATAAGCATCTCCAAAGGATACCTGATCCACCAGGCTGTGATTCATACGTCAGGCTGCGAGCAGCCGCGTCAAACGGCCTGGTTGACCAGTCCAGCAAAGAAGAGGCCTGGTCGACGACCGGGCCGCGTGGGCGCTAAGCCCCAAAAACTCTTCAAGGTAACTTTAAGGTAACCTCAAGGGGTGCCGCGAGAGCTGTGTGATTCAGTAGCTTGCAACCTGCAAGCAAAGTGAAAGCTTTGTGCTCAATTTTCCAACAAAAAATTGTTGCTACAGTGGTGATATGGAGTCATCAGATGTTAGGCCTAGCTGTTTTGTATGATAAACTATGAACCTTTATAGCTCCGGTTTCCTTTACTACTTACCTTTACTTTCCTTTACTAGTACGCTCTAGTGCGCCACCAAGTTTAAGTGTGTAATAAAGTTTTACTCATCCACCAACCTTTATTGCAACACAAGCTTATTCTGCCAGTAAAATTTACTAAACCACCAATCCTTACTGCACCATCAAGCTCTGCTCTGCCCCTAAAGCTTTACTGAACCACCTAGCTTTACTGCGCCATGTTTTACTGTGCCAGCAACCTTTATTACATCTCCAAGCTTTATTGCATCACCAAGCTTTATTGCGCCTTTCAATTTTACTGCTCACCAACCAACAATTTTCAATTCGTGTTTTCAGTCCTTTGACGCAAATTCCATACACATTTAAATTTATAAAGATTTTGTATTACTCTCTTTAGTATCATAATTTCTTTTACAAGAAGAGGGTGCACATTAATTCCAAAATATATATTATTGGAAATAAAATGAAAAAAAATAATAAATATGGATAGGCAGCATTGTAAAGGAAACCTTTGATGGACAAAATATCCCTCCCCCCCTCCCCCCCCACACACAAGAGGAGTGTCAGGAGTCAGGAAAAGCAAAGACTGAAACATAAAAGTCATTCACACACTCTGTGCAATGCTCGAGAGAGTAAAACAAAAAGAGTTTATTTCCAGAGACGACGCCAAAATAAACATTTAAACTGTTTATTGAGACAAAGTGTTCAGTGTCTCAGGAATAAAGGACCACTCGCCCAAGGAGAAGAGAATTAGTTACGAATTCCTGGTTGTTTTTTGTTGGTTAAGATATAGAAAGATATAAAAGCACAAAATAAAAGGAAGTAGGAGAGGAAAGTACCACAATATAAGTGTTAGGATAAAAGTAACAAAATAGAAAAACAAAATGTTAGAAAATAAAGCAGAGAGAGAGAGAGAGAGATAGCACGACAAAAACAAAGAAAGATAAAGTTATAAACTGTATGGGGGTACCCGGCGGTGTCCGGGTCCATCAAATAACTATGTAGGTATTATAACACATCTTCTCTTGCTCTCTTCACACGATCCTTCTCCGTCTCCCCTCATTGATGTAGCACTCTTCACTACACACCATCTTCTTCACTATAAACATCTTCACACCATCTATATTCCCACCATACACCCTACCCATCTCCTGCCCACACGGCCTTCCCATGTCCCTTCTCTCCATGCCTTCACATGCCCACCCATCTCCTCCCTCATTGCACTCACATGCTCTTCCCACATGCACTTCATGCAAGTCGGCATTCAATCCCCGACCGTCCAAGTGGTTGGGCACTATTCCTTCCCACCGTCCCATCCCAAATCCTTAATCTGAGCTCTTCCCAGTGCTTTATAGTTGAAATGGCTAGGTGCTTTCCCCTGATAAATCCTTTCCCTTCTCGTTCCTTCCTACAGGCACATACATTTCCCCCCGTCTCATCCCCCACTGCCCTCACACACCCTCCCCCACCCATCTCCTCTCTCCCTGCTCACATATTCTCCCATCTCTCTCTTCGTTCTCACACGAATTTTCCCTAACCTCCTCTCGCCTACACAAACTCACATGCTCTTCCCCATCACAAGCACGCCTTCCACCATCATTGTAACCAAAAGGGCGCACCATAAATGCAAATTTCTCTTCTAAACAGAGTTTTGAAAGTATCTAAAATCATTATTATTTAAAACAATGTTAAAGTCTATGGACTCGCGACACCACTTTCACATACACCAACTTCGTGAAAGAGGAGCATTGGGCTGTTCCTCCTTCAGGGAGACGCCAGCCAACCTCGACCCCTTTATGCCACTGACGATAAAATCACCTTTAATCCGGCAAAGTTTAATGAGGTTAGCTATAAGTGTCTGGCCTTTATCCTTGGAAAGACAAACAGACAGACTCACAGACCAGCAGATACATTCGTTTTTATACGTACAAATAGACAGATGAACAGGAAGTACATGGAAAAACAGACAGCAGACTGACAACTAGTGAAATATATGTACAAATAAAGCAGACATGACAAATAATAATCACGAAAAAAGATGATAGTAATATTAACGAATGAACGAGGAGGGAAATAATCGCACTTGTTAATATTTGTACTTATGAGACGAAGCCAATTGAGTCAAGCATAAAGAGACATCCTCAGGAACTCTATAACACTACTCGGTCTCTATAACACTACTCGACCTCTATAACACTACTTGGGCTCTATAACACTACTCGACCTCTATAACACTACCCGGGCTCTATAACACTACTCGGGCTCTATAACACTACTCGACCTCTATAACACTACTCGGGCTCTATAACACTACTCGGGCTCTATAACACTACTCGGGCTCTATAACACTACTCGGGCTCTATAACACTACTCGGGCTCTATAACACTACTCGGGCTCTATAACACTACTCGGGCTCAATAACACTACTCGACCTCTATAACACTACTCGACCTCTATAACACTACTCGACCTCTATAACACTACTCGACCTCTATAACACTACTCGACCTCTATAACACTACTCGACCTCTATAACACTACTCGACCTCTATAACACTACTCGGGCTCTATAACACTACTCGAGCACCATGACATAACTCGACGCCCATTTCAGGACAAAGTGAATTAATTGTAAAACATAAATTGTCTACTTTCAGTAATGGAAGCGACGCAGTCTCTAAAATATAGACAACAGGTGAAGGTAATCAATTCGGTAATACAGAGCAAGTGTTTTATTGTCGTAGTAGCCATTGATTCCCA